>JAQBSW010003230.1:0-86818 GCA_029291075.1 Eudiplozoon nipponicum
AGACCAAATCTCGCAAGGATGGCGGTTACGCAACAACCCTTATCTAAGTTAACTAGTGCCAAGATATCGTTTCGTTGAACGGAAGAGGCTCAAGAAGCGTTTACTCTAAGCAAGCAGAAATTAATAGACGCAACTATTTCGACTTTCGCGGTAGGTAATATGTCAGCTGTTACAGACGCGTCAGTTACAAGATGGAGAACGTCCTGCACAATATATAAGTCACACACTCACTAAGGCCGAACAAAACTAAACTGTCACAAAAAAGGAATTACTTGAAGTACAATGGGCACCACAGAAATTTAGGTATTTTGTCACCGGTGGACACATAGACGTCTTTAACGACCACAAAGCACTTGTGTGTTGGAGATCACTGGGTATTGAGAAGAAACGAGTACACCGAGCTATTGAAGAGCTGGAAGAATACGATATATCAATTCATCATAGAGCCGGGATCGAGAATGTGGCGGCCGATGCGCTCAGCAGAATTTCCGTTGTGTGTGTTTTGCCACTTCTAAAACGGCACAGTGGTGACCGCACCATATAAAATGTTGAGCCTAAAAACGGTTTGTTGGTGCGGAACGAAGAACAAATAGTGCAATGATTTGTGCCAGAATCTACAAGAACAGAATTGATGGCCTTTTGACAAGAAACGCTGGGAAATCCCGGTGCCGGGCGACCCAAGAGACATTACAGTCACGATTGTATTGACCTGGCATGTCCAAAGAAATTCGTAGCTATTTTCAACAGTACACTACAAATCAACGTTATAAGCTACATAAAAAGAAAAGGTCACTCTGATTGCTTTCAATGCCACTGCACGGCCCAGTTTCTGCATATTGACCTGGTAGGTTTACTCCCGGTAGCTCGTGGCGAGGTAGCCTATGTGTTTTCCATGGTCCATAAGTGTACCCGATGGGTCGAGTTTGTACCACCGAAGAAATTCACAACAGAGAAGATTATAACGCACTTAGAAAAGTGATGTCTCAGTCGATTTGGTGCAACACAAGCTAATTTTACCGACCAGGGGGCACAGTTCGAGTCGAGTGAATTTATTTAGTGGTGCAAAGACATTAACATAATACATTCCCGCGCAGCCACTTATCACCCGCAGACCAACGCGATGGCTGAGCGAGCACACCGGACGATGAAAGAAGTATTGCGATGTTGGTGCCACGGAGCTCGGGAACGTGGAGAGACAACTTACATTTGGTCGAGCGGGCCATGCGATTTGCAGTATCAACAGCAACAAGATTCGCTCCAAAAACCATGGTCTATGGAGGGCATACTAGACTGTCAGGTGAACCTGTAATCCCAGGATCCCATGAGCGCTGCATCATAGCTAACATTCAGAAGCGCTTAAAACAGTTAATTGAATATGTAGGTGCCACACAGCGACAAGCCTATGCAAAGCGACCTATATACAATCGCCTAAGGGTCGGCGACTATATCATGGTCGCGAAGGTCAAGCCCGTGCCACTGCAGACTGTCAATGATGGTCCGTATCGCGTGGAAAGGGTGGACTCAGAGCACAATAAAGTTGTCCTAAACATGCCCGACGGACCACGAGTTGTCGTAATTGACTGTTTAAGCAGTGTGCCAATGCCGAATCCTGAAGGGTGGAAGATGTAGCAATAGCCATTTTTGAGACTAAGGACGCACCAAGGGTCCTATTTAGGGCTGGTGTGAATTCAACAGAAATTCCTGGCAGTAGCGTCCGTATTATGATGAAGCAGTCAGCACAATGATGGAAGCAGACTTCGAACCGCAGAAGTAAACACAAAATAATAATTATTTGTAAAAATTTTTTACTAAATCTATTCTCTTTATAAGAACAAAATCTTATGTATAAATGATTAAAAATAAGCCATGTGTGTGAAGATAAAAATTGATTCTGACCAATTTGAATCTTTGATAAAAGAACCGACTGTGCAAATGAAAAACTTGACTGCAGAATTTGGTATAATTAAATCTCGGCTGGATGATACGTTAATAATAAATTCTAATGGAATCCGTATAAACGACCAAACCAATATAGGTGGAAACAACACATACGATTTTCGATTTTCTTTTTTTGTAGATAGGAATAATGGTCGACTCATTCCAATCAAGTGGTACGGTCTCTTCATTCCATATATTACGAAAAGCGTTAGTCAACGTTCCCGAAATTATATTGGCACTATCATGTTATCAGGGTCTTCGGCTTTGCGACGTTTATGAGATAGGATTAAATCCCGTATTTCTAACTCTGATGACTCTTCGAAACTAAAATTCCACACTGCTGATACAGTCATGCTTTCGGGCATCGGAACTGACGCAGGTGTTCAAGAAAATTGATCTTTGAAGTGTTCAGCCCATTTATCTAGACGACTTATTTTATCGGATACTAAACGGTTGTTGCTATCATTTGTAGTTTTGCTAACTTTTTACTTTCTAGGACCTGTTTCGCGAGTAAGTTGGAACAAACAGCGATTATTACCTGACGCGAACGAGTATTCCATTTATTCATCCTTTCTTTATAATATTATAGACTTTGAAAATTGTAGCAACTCTAGAAATTAGTCCAAAAATGATCGGAGTATGAATATCAACCCATATTGACATCATTCACTCTAGGATTAATCGACTTTATTTACACATATTCTACATAGCACCAATATAATGCTTGTACTGGAGTAAAAATTATTATTCTTTATTTTTTAGAGCGTTTTTTTTATATTTTTGTGTGCGAACGATATGTTTAGTAAATGGATCATTGCTTTCGCATCACGCATGAAAACAAACCACGATCTCCTTAAGGAAATTGGACTGATTTATTATCCAAAATTGAGCGAAAATGGTTATTGTCAGACTAGGGCCCAATGCTATGTACTACTGAAAATCGTGCGGTAAGTACGAAAGACACATATCAAATAGTTTACACCTACTTTAGTGCTAAATTTGGTATAAAATCATGGTTTTTAATTAACATGCATGCTAATGCGTAAGAATATTTTTGTTTTTATATTACAAAGACTAGGTAACTCCCCTATATAACAATGTGAGCTCATCATAACTTGTGTCGTATCCTACCCAATATCTCGGTAAATATTACATTATTGCTATTTTCTCTACTACTCCTGCTAGGATAATATTCCCATCATATGTCATGCATACATATCGTAATCATTATTTAGAATTAAATAATTTATTCCATAAATAAGTTGTTCACAGACGTTCCGAACAATAAAATATGTATTGAATAATTGTGATGAAAATGCCAAAAAATCTAGTCAATAAAAGCTAGTTTTATTCATGAAACATTTACTTCGATGATTGCTCATATTTTAAAAACCTATTTAATAAATTATTAATCAACTAATTGTTAAAACTTTCCTGATATTTGTTTTCTTCGTTTATTCATGAAGACAACACCGGTCTAGTAGATTAATTACACCTATTTTATACTATAATAAGAATATATTGTCGGCGTACAATTAATCAAATACTGTCATTATAATTCAATTCAATACCAAATTCTCATGTAGCCTGATTTCCGTCTTATAACTAAATTGCTGCGGTAGCCAACCTTTAGGCCAATGACGCTCAAAGGGTTCTTTTTAGAGCGGAGTTGATCATTAGATAATTACTTAGATAGAGCCTTAGCGTGAAACAGCAGACAGTAACAATGAAGTCGTCTAGCATGTAACAATAATATACCTTATTACGTTGTTTAAATGTTTTATTAAAGTGGAACTCATTATGCAATCAAAACCCTATTTTTGTTAAAAATTAATAAATATGGACATAACTTTAATACTGGTTCTGAAATTTCATAAAAGACATTAGTGCATGGGTTAATTGCGAAAATGAACACGTCAATTCAGGAAATCTCCATGATACTGATTGTATCAACCGACGGAATTCTTTAAAGCAAATTTGCCAGCTTGAAATAAACACTATTCCCATTGTATTTAACCAATCCAACAACATAGTAAAACTACTGAATTTTTTCGGCCTTCCATGCTCTTCAAAGTACGACGGCAAACTGACTAGCAAGGATCAAACCGCAATGCATATATATGGAAAACAAAATTAGATGTCCCTCTCGCATCTATTAGTCTCGCATGCGTTGTACTTTATTGGAAATGCCGGTTGCATCATTTCTATAGAGTCACGACAATTAATTTTTTGCAGCTTCCGCCACATGTAAATAAGTTATAAAATTAAAAAATCTTTGATTGCTCGGATGGTGAAAACAATTTTTTAAATCAAATTTGAGAGTTTGAAATAAACACTAATCCTATTGAATTTAACCAGTTCAAAATCATAGAAAACCTACCATCAATCAGTGAATGCTTAATTGTATAACTTAGATACATGTGGCGAAAGGCGCAAAATGTTAATCTTCGTGACTGCATATAAATGGTGCAGCCGATACTTTTCAGTCAAGTAAATTTTATGCGAGACTGCTAGAGGTGAGATCAACATATCTAATTTTGCTTTTCATAGATATGCATTGCGGTTTGATCCTCGCTAATCATTACGCCGTCGTAATCTGATGATGACCATGGAAGATCGAAACGCGTCAGTACGAGTGAATGGCGATACTATTGCTATGCTGTAGGTCTGGTTAAATACAATTGGATTGGATTTTATTTTAAGCTCGCGAACTTGATTTAAATTATTTTTTTGCACCACCGACGCAATCAATGATTGTTTAATTGTATAACTGACGGAATTGGCGTTCGAGAATCAATTTGCATGAGCGGATACAAAATTAATGACCAAACACCATTAGCTACGCAAGTTCACATCCTAGCCATATTTCTTACGCATTCTACAATTTTTTACGGCCTTTACTGGAATTTGGATTTGTGTTCTCACCATTTGATGCTGAGAAGAAACAGGTGTATTTCTCCATATTTGAAGCTTCAGAGCGAGCGCAGGAGTTAGCAGATCGGTTGAAGGCAACTCAGTTAGAATTTTCAGGTGAATTTTCCTAAGTTATTCAGGAATCACTTTCGTGGCAGACCACAGAAAGTATTTTACGAATATTGCAACCTAAAACCAATTTCGTCTGGGATTTTCCTGAACACTATCGCACGAATAAAGCAAGGAATATCCAAATTAACGAAATCATTCTTTAAATCACTACTTTTACAAACAATGATTGTGTAATTCTATAACGGAGTGATTGGCAGTTGTACAACCGCAAGCGTCAATCACTTTATATTGCTTAAACCTATCAGATTTGGTTATTCAATTACTTAATCCGCCAGCCTACACAAGGAAGTCATTGCATTACAGAATTGAGCCACATCGCTACCATATCTAGATGAAAGACAGCTCATGGAAATCTCACATCCCCAAAATGCAAATACAACATAACCTCCATTAAAGCTTCGCCTTGTATACATCGGACACATTATGGGTGGCTCTAGCCAGCCGCATAGAATCATTCCCGGTACTTGAATGCCAAAGAATTCATGACAGCAACATTGACCAGCAGACCGTTTATTGAGAAGCGGCGTGTCAACATTTCAACAGAGTTAATCACCTCATGAGCATCGATATCCGATGCTCTGTACAGAATTAAAAACTTCAGCTTAACGGGATTAGGGAATGTAACTCACATAGAACCCTGCAGATAGCTCGTGAATGAGAACAATCCTGGGAATCTGTGTCACGCGTAATAATTTTTTTTAAATTAAAGTTGTGGAAACTTTCAACTGATTGTCTGTGAAGATTAATTTTGCTACCGAAGACGCTGTCTCTTTATTGTCTATATCATTGCCTTGGAAATATAAACTACGTAAAAGAGCATAATCAAGTCATGTCTCCGAAGTGATGATGGTGTTTGCAAATGAATAGCACACTGCTGTATTAATAAATAATGATGTTTACACTATTTCTTTTATTATTAAAATCATGCAAACACCACTTTTCTGTTAAAATGTCATTCAAAATATTAATTTTACGAAAAGACGTGCATGTCTCTTTAAGCCGACGAGTCCGATCAAATATGCAATCAGTTTAGGCGCATTAATAGGAAATTGGGCTACGTGGATGGTAAAAAGAATTTTAAATCCAATAAAACTGTATTTTTCAGTTGCACTCTCGATTGCACCGAAAACCTAATCCGACATTTGAAGGAATTAAACAATGTTTGGCCACAAAAAAGGTGCACAACGATCCACCGGAAAGCGTGTGGATAATATTCAAGCAATGCAAAAGATAATAGATGCCGGCATATAGGAACCATCTTTATCTTCGTAAATTTAGCGCTGTAACTAATCTTGATTCATATTCCACGTTTATCCTGCAAGATCACCTTTAACGGATATCGAGAAGTAAGCTGTTTCTCATGATTATCTAACTGATTATAATTTATGCTAATCGAGTTATCATGTACGACAGTGTGCATTGACGATTTGACTAGATGGTTCATTACGAAATAACGATTGCTGAATCGGATGCAGAAGATACTTTTTAATTTAGTGAAATATCGTTAAGTTTTAACTCCAAAAAGGAACATATAGGCTCACAAATACCGTTTTTGAAGATGCTTTATTGCTATTAGATTCAAACATACAATCTATTACCTAACAGTAATTGCATATGAAATTATAACCATTGTTTTGGCTCATAAGAATGGGGAATTTATATAGGCAATACTTCGAAAAGGTGGCGAGCATTCAACAACCCTTGTCCAAGATAACATGTGATAGAATATCGTTTCTGTATAAAAAGAAAGCCCAATCAACGTTAGTTAAATGTAAGTAGAAAACAATAAATGCTAAAATTTTTACTTTCACACTAGGCTGCAAAGAGCAGTAATACAAGCGGACTGGAACTCACACTAATATGCCAGGTGTATACGCACTGAAAAGGAAAAAACTATACCGTCCCCTGTAGATAACTATTGTCACCGCAATTTGTCCTCCTGAAATTAGCCTATTTCGTCATTGGTGGGCAGATAGGCGTTTTAACTGTTTAAAATGCACTAGTGCATTTGCGTTCATTCGGTCATTTAACAATTGAATACATCGGGCAATCAAAGTGCTCGATGAATACGATGCAACTATCCACTGATGTTGAAATACCGAGATTATTGCAGACAACTACCTCAGCTGAACTGTTAATCTTCAGAAATTTCCACTAGAATTGACTACGAAACATAAAGCATAGATGTTATTTACCAAGAAATGTCCAGTCATATTCAAGATGGCAAGCCAGTGCTCAGGTCATATCAAGCTTTTTGGGCTACAGGTTCGAAAAAAAATAAGCATTACAATGCTTTAACCTTAGATCGATAGGAAAATAGCCGATCTCACCTTGACATGAAATTCTGTGACATCCGGGATTCCGGCAAGTAAAATTTCGGAATTTTTCGCTGGCTATAGCAAAGGATATTTATAGTTACTGTTAAAATTGCATGGAATACTGCAGCACGAAATCGCGTTCTGCCTATCGTTTATGGTGAGTTCGTTGTCTTTATCACATAGGAAGAGTAGCATATGTTTTCTCCATAATCGACAAATTTACCCGATTAGTCGAATTTGTACCATTCAAGCAAACCACAATGGAGAAAAATATAACTCGCCTATAAGAACACTGGTTTAGTTCATTTTGTGCACCACAAGTTACTGTTATCGACCAACTTGTCAGTTCAGTCCATCCCCTCCTCAACGTGGTACGACGGTGTCAACCATGTCTCGATGGCCGATCGTACATGGGCTAACGGGGTTATGGCGGTGGTGTCACCAGGGCGTGGTGGATTTCCGACCGGCAATCGGATCTCCTATAAAATACCACATGAGCCCGATGACGACACCATGACTCGGCGTGTGTTCCCCGCCACAAAAGGGGACAACAGCCACAGGATTATATGGACTCCTCGACAGTACCCCGTACTTCCGAATGGCGAATGAGCTCTCAACAGCCACCGGCAACCATGCAACTTACTGCTGCCTTGCAGACTGCGCTTGGATGTGCAAATGCTAGAGGTGCGTCCTCGATCAAAAAGCCGAGTGGTGAGGGGACACCACTTGTACCAAATTCCCAAGAAACTCCATGAAATGTGGAGCCGGCTTATCCTCCAAAAGGAGCCAGCCGCAGTAAAGCAAGCAAGCAAAAAGTTCAGTTCAAAAGGATACAACTAGTCTTGCCAGAACCCAAATATTATTCCTTCCTAAGCTACTACATATCACCGTCAGACTAATGCAAAGACTGAGCAAAATTACATCATGGAAGCCAAAGTTGAACCTACGGTGCAGCATTCTGTCACTGATGGTCCGTATCTTGTGGAAAATGTCGATGCCGAAACGGCCACCATTTTTGTCAAAATGCACAACCGACTCCTGTATTTTGTTACTTGACCGACTAGACAAGGTTCAAATATCGCCTAGTGATGGGATAGAGAAGATGTTACGATGGCTAAACTTCGGTCAAACGACGCACAAACGTTTGTTTTTAGCGCTGAGTTGATCAGCAGAGAGGTGCCTAGACGTGGATTTCCGACCGGCAATCGGATCTCCTATAAAATACCACATGAGCCCGACGACGGCACCATGACTCGGCGTGTGTTCCCCGCCACAAAAGGGTTCAACAGCCACAGGATTACATGGACTCCTGAACAGTACTCCGTACTTCCGAATGGCGAATGAGCTCTCAACAGCCACCGGCAACCATGCAACTTACTGCTGCTTTGCAGACTGCGCTTGGATGTGCAAAGGCTAGAGGTGCGTCCTCGATCAAAAAGCCGAGTGGTGAAGGGACACCACTTGTACCAAATTCCCAAGAAACTCCATGAAATTGGAGCCGGCTTATCCTCCAAAAGGAGTCAGCCGCAGTAAAGTAAAAAGTAAAGTGCCTAGACGGAGTAAATGACTGAAGCAGCGCATGGCTCAACGGATTTTTCGGCAAAACCGCCAAAAGTCATGGAACGGAGATAAGTAATATTATTATTTTTAAATAAGGTTTAGCATATTTAAACACAATATGCAAGCAAACACATATATTTGCGCATAATTAAGAAAATTTCCCTAAACTGTATTACTTGTTCTAAGTCTTCCTTTAAAGCACTAGCGTGTGTATTATTTGGGAAAATGAACAGATTAGCGCAGAAAACCTCCGTGATTAGGATTCCCCTACATGATAATGTTTTTGTGAGCACCGGAAATTTAGCGTTATGTATACAATTAACAGCATAAAAAGGTTGCGTAAAATAATAAACTAACATATAACTGAACATTGCATGTAATGCGCTCCTTCGATGTGGTAGCGAACGCATTACTTGATCCTAAACAATTCTTGGCAGGGGCAATTCTAGCTGAAACAGAATAACCCAAAATAGAGTCGAACACTTTCTTGAAGATAAAATGCATTAGTGAACTTAGGCAATGTTTAGTCCATACTGACAACTTATACATCAAAACCCTGCGATTATACATTGATTCAATATCACATTACCGGGTGACATAATGTTTGTCTTATAATGATAGATCGCGAATGGCTAGTTGGAAGGTGAGGTCGAGAACGATTCTCACATGGATCCACTTGAAGCAAACGCTTATAAAAACAATAAGTTTTATATAGCTTAAAATGTCATGTTATGTGTGTCTTTTTTGGGTAAGGAGATGAGTTACTAGTCTTTCTCAATCATATGCTTTACAGTTCAAATCCCGGCAGGGGCGATTCTGACAATTTATGATTAGTGTCAAATAAGGTCAACTTGGTCTAATAGGTGATTTGAATCTGCAAACTTATGCCATGTTCTTATATTCCGAAAGTATATATTTTTTATTTATTAATTTTGTTACATATCCCATCGTTTTATAATTTCAATTGTGCTATTCGTTTGAATATGAAAATGTTCACATTTACATATGCGTAATAGTATATTCATTTGTTTTTTTTATATTGCTCACCTTCTAATTCTTACAATTAATTCATTATTTAATTTCATTGCTTTGCCATGTTGAAATATTATTCATATTTCTGCTTTTGCTGCTTGGAAAAGGTTAAGCTAAGATAACAGGAAGACTAAATATGCGTATTAAACTGTTAATTATACCATTTACGAAATTTTACCCAATGTTCAACATCATGTTAAAACAAAAACGGTTACGAATATGCTCGTTTACCTCGCAAACTGTAACCTAAATATTTCACCTTAACAACGTTTGCAGTGAAGATAAATTAACAGCAGTACATTTATGAAATTCTGTAACTAATAAATTATGAAAAAAATACTGAACTAAAATAAGAGATGACCAACAATTGCAGTTCAAAATTTAACTGAACAAAAGTAATGACGATCCGCATAATTTAGAAAGGAAAATCAAATGTAAGCCGACAAAAGCTAATGTAAATAATAGTCTCAACTTCAAATCGTAAATGAATTAATTCAGACCACGGACGATGAAAATGAATAAATAAATAAAGTTTTCAATGGTGAAAAAATCATTCTCCCATATTGTATACATTATAATATACGACATAGCTCCCTATCTTTGTTCACAATAGGTCATAACGAAAATCAAACGTAACTTAAACCATTACATTAAACAATCACTGAGTGTACCGAACGTGACAAAAATCTTTAAATCAAGTTTGCGAGTTTGAAACAACAGCCAATATCATTGAACCGAATTAGAAGCCAAACATAACAATATTAACGTCAGTAACACGTACTGGCAAGTTCTGACCTTCCTTGATCATCATCAGAGAATGACGGAAAACTAACTAACGAGGATCAAGCCAAAAATCATATATAAGAAAAGCAACATTAGATAGGCAGCCCTCACATTTAGTATTATCGCATACATTGGACTTGACTGGAAGTAGTTATTGTAAAATATCTTAACCATACACTAGCATGATCTACCGACAGCCTTCGCCACAGTTACATAAGTTATCAAATTAAATATACATTGATTCCACGGGTAGGGATAGCAAATCTTTTGGTTAAGTTTGCGAACAGTAGATCCGTTTAATTGAGAACCGAAAATCAACCACAAAGAGGTAAAAATTGACATGGAAAATGTAACCTTAATTTTAAATAGGGAAGAAATTATTTCGGACCAAGGGCGTTAAAAAATAATAGTTCAATCAAGCTTTCGTCCTGAAAAAATCATTGCCCATTTCGCAATGTTTTTTTTAATATGACATATTTACAGTAAAAGAAGCATACTAAAGTGTTGCAACCTCCTTTTGTTCACAGTAGATCATGACGGAAGCCAAATTAATGATAAAACAACAAAAAGGGGTATATAAAAGTTTTGATAAGTTGCATCTTAACTGTTCTTTTATTGGTTTACACGTTTTTACTCAACTGCGCAATAACAATGCGTTGATGAGTGCAATTGCACCATTTTCTGGTTACTTCATACATAGAATGGAGTTATTATAATCAAGGTTGCGGTCTTGATATAAACACCTGACCCATTAATTACTTGCATATGTCAGTTTAAACCAAGAATTGCCTATTCTACACTGCACAATTCTTAGTTTATACTGACATATGTAAGTAACTAATGGGTCAGGTGTTTATATAATATATAAATATAATAATTGTTATCACCACCCGCGCAACCAATGTTCGTTTAATTATAGAATGGAATTATTCTACTACTAGAAAATATTCACCGTTTACCTCAATTCATGGTATCACCTTACAGAATCACTAAATTGAAACAATTTATAAATTTATTCAATAATTGATTTTCTATTGTCTAATAGGATGCAGTATGAATATACTAAGAAACCGAGCACAATGTTTTATAAATATTTGTTTTAGAAATAATGATACAAACATATAAACACATTCTATTTGTAAAAGGTAATTATGTCACTTTGTAGTTATTCGTACAGCAATTTATTCCGTTATACAGGAATTTCACAAAACTCGCAATTTTTTTTCAATTTGACAAATAAGATTTAAAATGAAGAGCATTTTAGTATTCGATTACCAAGGAAGATCAGAATGCATCGGTAAATAGGATTGCTTATAGCCTTTTTATACAGTATTACTGTTCAGCATTTTTTATTATGCAATGCTGCAATCATTGCATGTGCGAGTGGTGACTGCAATTCTTTAATTCAATTTTGTTAGCTTGAAGTAAACATTACATAGCAAAACTACCATCAATCACACGTATTGCCACGTTCTGCCCTTCCATAATCATCATCAACGCATGGCAGTAAACCGACTAACGAGAATCAGGCCGCCATTCATATAAAAGTTAAGGACAATCAGACATACAACCCTCATCTTTAGTAGTCCCACAGGCATTGGAATTGATTGAAAATGTCGTCTGAACAGTCACTATGCAGCCTCGAACACCACACAGAATATTTCACAACAATGTGAGGTTCATGAAGGCAATAGAATTAAACAATAATTGATGGCGCGGGTGGTGGTAACATTTCTTTAAATCAAGTTTTCGAGCTTGAAGTAAATACCAATCCCATTTTATTTAACCAGTCGTCGAACATCATAGCAAAACTACAGCCAGTCATGCAGGAAAGCAGTCTTGTAACAAATTATTAACGGGATGGCATATAGTTCACATTGTCGGTATTCCTGGCAATGAATGAATGCTCTAATTATCTCGTCGTTTGACATAACCAATCAACAGTGTTTATGTGATGCCGACCTATGCAAATTTAATTAAAGTTATAAATATGTACGAGCAATTATTTTAAAGTTGATCTCAAAGATACCTGGTTTAAAGCAATGCATACATGTTACATTTTTATCCCGTGAGTCATTTTTCTGTTCAGCTCAAACGAAAACCACTGAAAACTAAAACGGACCACAAAATTTACGAAGAATGATTTTGTGTTTATTTCGTGTTCAACATTTATCAGTTTCGATTTTCATTTTGCTTTGAATAACAAAGCATTTTTCGGCAGTGCAACCTCGTTGGATATTAAATCTGTATTGATATTTTCATCGAAGTTTCTTCAGGTTGTGCTGAAGTTTCGAATAATCGTTCTTGTAGTCATCCTCAGAGCGCGTTCAAAAGTCCCACTTAATAACATAAAAAGCAAAATAAAATATCATGTGTTGCTTTGTTGTGCTTTCTGTGTTACGTTACCATTTTAATTTATTTTATTTAAATCAACGTTTAATTTATATCATCTTTGTTAAATTGATACATTTTTGTGCTCAGTGAGAAATATTGTCCACCTACATTTAACGTAACAACTTTTTTGGCACAATGTACTTTTAGATTTCTCGCATTTACCAGCTGATTTTGTTTCGTCTATTTAGATGGCAGGCTTGCATTTGGTAGTAAAATGTCTGTTAAAAATTAGAGAGAATTTTAAATCATTGAAATATACCTTGTGGCATTATTTTCAAGCACTCATGATCGCGCCCAGATTTGCAAGTAAATTTTAGCCTCAAAGTCAAAAATCAAGAATGAACTGAAGCACACAATAATGTGAGCAATATCATATTTTATGAGCAAACTTTTCCACTTGGAACAAGCCTATTAGAGATTGCATATAAAAAATAACATGGAAAAGCAACAAACATTGCGACACTGCAGAACAGATTTTTTATTGGCTAGAGGAACTGTCGACCAATCATAGTTTGTCATTCTACTTATCACTGGCTGTGTTTTCAGTGGCTAGATTTGGCATGCACATTGACCAACAAATTTTCTCACAGGATATTCTCGCATTGCGTAGACTTTATTTAACAAAATTTGTTTTTAAGTGAAAAAGCGGGTGACGCAACTTCCCACGTGCTTTGGTCTCTTCTACGCTTCAAAATTAGTCAAACTTGGACGCTACATGTATATTTATTCTAAAAACTCTGCCAATGGATACTAAACAGAGCGTAATGAGAACTCTTAAGAAGGAGCTTATAAATAAATAAAGTTGGAACTGTGAATATTTCCCTCACTGGAATAATTTATTAGCAATGTTGAATAAGTCCGCTATGTGGGATTAATAATTGTTTTTCTGTTAATTACACTCTGTCGGTTCATCATGAAATGGAGACGTATCAAAGGTTCATTTGTTTTGTGTTTCGCACTGTGGATTTCTCTACTGCAATTAAATTATGATAAGGGTAATTATTATTAGAATTATCGTATTTTATTATTAACCATAATAATTGTTCTTAATCAAGCAAAAAAATTTAAGATATACTTTGCACAAGCTGACGTCATGCTCTGATGATCATGGAACGTGAAAATACAAAATTGTTGCGAGGTTCTCTATTTTTTAAGAGAATGGTTGAAATGAATATGTTTTTAGTTATCTCTGGTCCGCAAATTAAATATATACAAAACTAAATTTATTGGGAAAAATGTGGTTTCATTATTGTTCGTAATTTGATTGTCATTCGTGTATTTTAAATAATGTGTCGAGAAGTGGATTCAACAATCTATCAGCCCGTTATCATCCTCAGCCTGACTTTAAAAAACTTTACTTGCGCTTTCATTGCCAGAGACGAAATTTGACTTAATGAAACTAAATCGTTAATCACTTCTGCAATGCAGCGTTTTGCGTACGCGGGCTGTAGCTTTGCACCAACAGTTTCACAAAGATCCGATTGATCTCAATTTCCCTTTCCGTATATGATTTTTGTCTTTAATCAGGCCTGGCGTGTATTCGTCCCTTTCTTCCGAATGCTTCAACATCGTTCATACTAACCATTGGAAACGCGGTTCTATCCCATCTTTGTTCGATAGAACCGCATTTCCAATGTTGGTGCAAAGCTACAACCCGCGTACGAAAAACGCTGCATTGCAGAATATGAAGGTGACACCCAGCAAAAAATCAAAAAATATTGTTAATCACTTTTCTGTAAGTGTGTGCTACGAAATTGGAATTTCATTATGTTCATTTACTTCCCATGGTGTCGTGGATAGTTCGTTGGCAATTTTCTATATCGTTTTTAAAACAACTATACTATATATTCATAGTTATCTGTGCCATGTAGAACAGTGCTAAGTCGCCCATTCCTTATGTGGAATGATAAATTTAATTCAAATGCTTATTTCTATTCGAACTAGACAGAATTATCTGGCATCGGGATTTCAGTGATCAACATCCACTTTGGCAACTGAAACATTCTCTCTACCTCTGGTAGACGTACTTTCATTTTGTCACTACTCCTCTGACATCGTTAACAGTATAATTAACTCTAACTAATGGCTTTACTTGCAATTGGTTAACTGTTTGTTTACACCACCATTTCCATTACGACTAACTGTGGCTCCCCGGTCGTTTAGGTGAAGATTCTAGTCAAATGTCAAAATAGATATTTTTGGCCTCGTAACATTTATTTATTCATATCCATCGTAGCTCTAGTTTCGAGTATGTCATCGTGGGACTTAAGTTAATTTGAAATGTCACCTTGTTAATAATTATTAAGAAATGATTTCCTAATTATTTTAGCCGTGCAAATTTCAAAAAATCCTGTAGTATTTGTCTTAACCATTAAAAGCTATTGCTAATAAAATACGTAATACATCTAGTAGACAATGGTTTCGTACTTATTGCGTAAGTTTGAAAAATAGTCGGGACTGCTAGCCAAGCTCGAGCTTGTGACGCTTCCTATAGAGGACAATCATTTTATCCACTTAGTTACTTGAACAAGTGTGATTGTTATTATTTCGAATACTTTAACATTTAACGCATAAACATTAAATTTTACTTGAAATGGCAATTATGACTCATTTCGGTCACCAAGTAGTTAGAGCGATTGACTCATAAGCAGTTCATCCAATTTGAGAACTGGCATTTTTCTCTACTGCTGACAAGTTACGCAATCAAGTCGCAACCGTTGTCCAGTACATGACTTTTTTTCAGCCTGAGATTTTTTTAATGCGAGTCTAGGGATCTACAACTGTAACGATTCCTAAGGTTTAATCATTCTCTGCTCAGCATAAAAATGAAACTGCTCAACAGCACATTTATCAAGTTAATTGTGCAGAAAATTAAGTCGACTAAATATGGAAGCTTAGTTCTTGTCTTGGGAAAATCAGCAGTTTAATGCTACTATTTATTGCAAATCTCGTGCAATGGGGTCTGAACCATAAACATCTTCCGGCATTGATGCTATACCAGCCATTATAGCGTAAGGTAGAAAGGGAAATTCGTCAAGCAGACCGGTTTCGTCCTTATTGGGAATTCATCACGTACTGTCCACGATTTGCTGTGTAAAATGTTCGAACCTGGGCACGTCCGTTTTGGAATCTGAGTCAGTTATTTGTGCGGTTGTGTGGCTTAGTGGTTAGAGCAACAGATTTCGAAGAAGACGTGCCCAGGTTCGAGCCCTATCCGCAGCAAGTTCCTAACAGTATTGATGAATTCCCATTATAGTGTAAGCCTAGTCAATTATAAGAACGAGAATCATTTCGTATCATGTGGAAAATGTGTGCTCCGATTAGGTGCTAAATTTATTTCTGTGAAAGAAAAAAATGTGAACCTGATGACGATAACGTTTTGATTTCAAAGAAGAATCTTGACCTGAAGCCTTTTTATTGAATTTGGTCTTTCATATTCAAGAAGACTTCAAAAGGATATGCAAGATTTTTTATGCAAAACACATTAATGTATGAAATTCAATTTTCACTTTCATGCTCAGTTCTTAGTCCTACATTTTTCTATAACCTATTAAATTAACCTAAGGTTTTCTATCCTATTAATTATAGAGACATTAATATATATCGTTGCATCTCCTTGTGCTCTGCATCTATCCTGTTTTTAAATTTAATTAATTAATCATATATATTTTCTGGAATTGATAAAATCGCAAATATCCCTAATAACACAAACTTACTTCCTAACAGTCTTTTCTATTAACGTTAAATTTCTCTTTACGGCCCTACATACTGATCTTAACATTACGAATCAGATGAAATTAATTAAGGACAGCCTAAAAAAATTTCTTTTTATGTAACGTGGTAAAAATATATTGTGCTTTTTAACGTTAATTTGCTACATTCGTGTTATCCTTTGTCATATCTATGATCACCTGGATGCTTATTATAACTTTATTTTCACGCTGAGATTTGACGAAACCTTATTAAAATCTTATCAATTGACGATCTTCTGTTGTTATATGCTAGATAAGTCTACATATCAAACCGTCAGACAATGGGAGATAACTAAATGGTAATGCCAGCTTTTTATATGTGATACCTTTACCGGTTAATATCAGGAATAGATTCTGCTTGCTAGTCCATCGCACTTTTCTTTTAGTTATTATTATACTGCTGATAGTTTTTTGCTGAAATTATAAAATTTTCTTTGTTATATCTGATGGAGCTATTAAATTTCCATTTAGACTAAAATGAAATAACTCATGTGCTTTAATCAGAAATGCCATTATACTGGATTTTTCCATGCAGATTTATTGCATATAAAGGTGTATTATTAGATAGCAATTCCGAATGTCCATATTTAAATCATCATCTAACAATGACTTTTTAAAAATATATTAGATCTCCTTGGTTGCGGAGAACTAATGGTTATACACATACGTATACATAGACATAAATAGGTATTTAAATATTACCAATTGTGTTTTTATTGATATAATTTGTCCATTGGGGGACTCGCATTGTTGCTTATATGATATGCATATTATGTATGGTGTATATATGTAATTTTATATATAAATGGATGTTTATATGGTTTGGCCACAGATATTTAAATGGGAAATTAAATTTATTCAGGATATGAATATGTGTATTTGGTTGGTATGCCATTCCTTAGTGTAGGCTCCGTATTCGATTTTGTGCAAGCGATAGAATAATACTATATTCTGTAAATATTCTTACTAACCTCTCTCTCTCTGTAACCTATTGCGCACTGGATTAGATTAGGTAAACCGGAAAATTGAGGATTACTGAAGTTTCAGCATTTGTCAGTAGGTGGTTAGTATGATTACCCTATCGCGGCATGCCGTATAGGTAATCAGTAGTGTTTCACGAGTAGTGTTTTTTTGTAAATTAAACGACAGCTACTATGTAAACATAAAATTGATATCCGTTGGAAATGTTAACTAGATCATTGGCTAATTTCGTCAGATAATGTTGAGGTATTCGATTTGATTTTAACTGACACTACTAATGATTAATTAGTTCAGACCGTAACGCAGACGATTTGAAACGTTTTGTGCCAGGTAAAACTATCTGGAACACAATATTTTTGGCTACTAACAAAATTTAGCTATTTTTTACGTTTTTTAAATCCAACGGTGAGTATATATTGTTCGTATATCTAAAATTTACGTATCATAGAAAATAAAATCTGTCTACTGGAGCTTGGTTTCACCATTAATGGTAATCACCTCAATAATAGCCAGAATTTCCGAAAAAGATCAAACTAACGAATATTTAGTTCAAAACATTAAATCTCCTCTCATCATCACGTAACCTGCATATTGAATGCGATGATTATGACCTTGATATAAAAACCTGACCCATTATGTACACACATTATTCAGTATAATCTAAGTATTATATAGTATAGAAAGGCAATTCATCCAGTAGACCGGTTTCGTCTTTATTGGCAAATCATCACGTACTGTTCAGAATTTTCCGCGGACATTGCTCGAACCTGAGCACGTCTGCTTCGGAATCTGGTGTTCTAACCACAGAGCCACCATATAGTACACTGCACCCAGTTTTCAGTTATATAATAACTAATTTTTATTGGTTAGCAGTGTGGCTCAGTGGTTATAGCACTAGATTACGAAACAGACGTGCCCAGGTTCGAGCCCTATCCGCGGCAAATTCTGGACAGTACGTGATGTGTTACAAATAAGGACGAAATCGGTCTACCGGATGCATTTCATTTTCAACACTATCCAATACTTAATTTATACTGACAAATGTATGTACATAATGGGACAAGCGTTTTTATCAAGATAACCACCCTGATTAAACCAATGTTCGTTTAACTATATAAGATTCGACTATTTTTGCTTTATCTTGACACTCATTTTTGTCGCTAGAGACTGTACTTTATCGTTGATTTACTTTGGTCCGTGTGCGTTTATTATTCATTAGATTTTACTAGCGGTGCTTCAGTACTGGTCATAATATCGCAGTATACTTGAGCAACTCAGTTCTAACTTACGGCCTGCACATAGCTATGAACTGCATCGTTATGTAACATTAATTCAGTGTTATATTATATCGATGTAATTCTGTTAAGTATTAGTGGTATTCGCGGTAGTAGTAGTAGTAGCAGTTCAACTAGTCAATAGTGGAGTTCTTTTTATTGTTACAGCTCGAAGCTGTCCATTCGTATTTATATGTTAGATTTGACAACAAACCACATACATATGAAGCATTATATAGTGCAAAAATTGTTTGTATAAAATTTATAATGCCATGTGTTGTGGGGCTCCCGTGGTATTGACGAGGCCTGTCTGCATTTCCGGTTTACTTTATAATATAATTAAAACTAAACAACATTGAGGAATATAGGTAATATAATTAAACAATCATTGACTGCGTGGAATGTGGATTTCCTGCTATGCGGAAAATTCTTGACAGTATGTGATGATTTCTTAATAAGGACGAAACCGGTCTACTGGATGAATCGCCTTTTCCACATTACACAGTACTCAGTTCTTATTGACTAATGTATGTACATAATGGGTGAGGTGTTTATATCAAGGTCGCAACCTTGATTAAAATTAATTTATTACATTTTCTGAATTTAATTTTTAAAGCCGGACATTGATTGTAAATAAATTGTCAGTAGAGACTAAACTAATAAACGCCATTCGTCAAGTATACGCGGTTTTGTCTTCATTGGAAACTATTAAGGCACTTACAAATAAACCATAATTGACTGCGAGGGTGGTGGTAACAGTTCTTTGAATCACTTTTGCGAGCTAGAAGTAAACACCAATCCAACTGTATATCACCATTCGTCCAACAACATAACAAAACTACCGCCAGTCGCACACACTGACGCGTTTCGACCTTCCATGATTATCATCAGAAGACGACGGAAACTGACTAGCGAGGATTAAACCACATTGCATATATGTATGGAAAGCAAACTTAGATATGCGGCACTCACCTCTAGTGGTCTTGCGTATATTTTACTTGACTGAAAATGTCGGCTGAACAATTTCTATGCCGTCACGAATATTAGATGGTTGGCTTTCGCCACACACACACACACACACTATTATATATATATATATATATATATATATATATATATATATATAGACAATACAATTAAACAATAATTGATTGCGCGGGTGGTGGTAACAATTCTTTAAACCAAGTTTGTGAGCTTGAAGTAAACACCAATCCAATTGTATTTAACCAGTCTTCGAATAACGTAACAAAACTACCACCAGTCACAACGCACTGACGCGTTTCGACTTCCATGATCATCATCAGAAGCGACGGCGTGCGACTGGCGGGGGTGCCGCAGTGGATGCGCACGATTATCTCACGCAACTGTGCCTCGGATCAAGTCCCGCTTGCGGCAATTCTGGTAAGTACTTGACGAGTTCTCAATAGAAATGAAATAGGCTTACTTGACAAATTGCTTTTTCTATCTTATGCAATGTTTAGTTTATACTGAAAGAATATATGATTAGTGAGATTAAGATGGTTGCTTCTTTTATTCTCTTCAAATTTGAGGTGAGTTGTACGAATTTATATAACAAAATTTGACACCTACGTTAACTCGCTCTTGTAATTTTATGGTACATTAATCTTCGAAATTTGACATTTATGAAAAGACATTAAATAAGTTAAATTTAATTCAATAGGGAGTTAAGCTCCTTTTGATTCTGTAAGTATTGGCTGTTTTCACTTTTATCAATTATCTGTCTGATCTCATTTAAATTTTTGGTATATTATCTATTGGTGCTGTGCTCTATTAAGTATCATATCGTGTGTGTTTTGATAAAGACTGCTGGTCAATTATAAATCTCCACTGTCCTTAATGCTACCTGCGTTACGCTTAAGTTTAATTTCATCATACATTTTCATAACATGTCTGCATGTCTCTGATTAAGTGGTGTGTAGTACCTTGTTAGTTTTATTTGTTTTCTTCTGCAATTGGTTTGATATTTATTTCCATGTGGCTTCTGGTAAACATTAGAAATTATTTCTTATTCTCATCAACTATTCTGGTGCTTATCGCCATCTTTTATTTTTTTAAATTGAGCATGTAGCTTTTTCTTACACGAGAAATGAAATTAGTCAAATAATCCATAGCACAAACGTAGCATAACTGTTGATCTATATCTCACGCCGAGCAGGTTTTAGCAATAACCCCTTTGAGACAGACCGCACAAAGGGTCCTATCTATGGTTGGTGTGAATTCAACAGAAAGTCCTCGCAGCAACGCACGTATTATGATGAAGCAGTCAGTACAATGATGGAAGCAGCCTTCGAGCCGCAGAAGTGAACATAAAATAATAAATATTTTTATTTTGTTTTACTAAATCGATGCGCGTTATACGAGTAAAATCCTATAATTGATAACAAATAAAGCATGAGTGTGAAGATAAAAAATGGATTCTGACGGATTGGAAAACTTAGTAAGAGGATTGACTGCACAAATGAACACCTTGACTGCGGAGGTAGTGATAATTAAGTCTCGGCTGGATGTCACTAATTATAAATTCCGATGGAATCCGCATAAATGACCCAACCAATATAGGTGAAGTCAACACAGGTTTTAGTGGAGCCTGTGTTGATATGGCAGGATCAAATCTGCCCAATAACTGGATACAATTTCCGAAATGGAAATTATGCTTTCGTATTTAAGGCTTCTTTTTAAATGCTGTATACATTTATTCGTCGTACTTTTCTGTATTTTATACGTAGATCTTAGACTTGTTAATTTTCCTGTTACGTTTTTTAAACATTTTAAAGTGGCTATGTGCTTTCGGTAATTATTACTATTGATTTGTCTTTGTTTTAGTTAAGCTGAAATAATTTAAAACTTCAGAAATGTATTCTACAATACGATTAATAATGACTGAGTGATAGACATTTTAATCTTATTTTTGACGATCAATCTAAATCGCTGACTTTACATATTTGCTAGGCTACATGCATATGCTATGCTTTTCTTTTTTGGGACTCTTCAGTCGTAGTATTTTCATATCCATTGCGAACTGTGTCTATCGTCATCAATAACTTTTCCCATTGGTTAATTTTTGAGACACCCGTGTGGTGTTTTTTTAAAATCAAAAATGAGATTGCCTTTGAAAAAGAATTTCATCATTCTTGATCCCTATATCAGTGTTATAATCATGAATGCATTTTGGAATAAATACGGAAAACGGCAATTTTGACAATGCCGTATGAGTGAGGTGGGTCTTCATATGATTATATGGAATACGCCATATTATGTGAAATTGAAAACAATTTGTTAATTCCGTAGATATTCCGTATTTAATAGATAATTTTAAGAATAAAAAAGACGACTGAGGTCTGCATTCACACAAAGGCACAAACAACACGCTTAGTTAGAAGATAATCTCGATAAATAGAGCACTGTGAGGTCGTGGCAACTGATATATCTGGTGTATACAGTTCAAAGTGTGTTCACAAGTACGTCAGTCAATATGGTTACTAAATTCAGTATATCGGTTCGGTATCTTTTGTACCTTTTTCTCTCTCTCTCTCTCTCTCTCTCTCTAGTAGATAACAAACGCATAAACAATGCAGTTGCACTTAAGAAGAGAACGGCATACCATGTGCCTTGTCGCATTACCTCATTTGGTGATCTGTGCAGTAATTCAAGAGAAAAAAATGTTGCTCTATTCTGTTCTATATAACGTTAACAAATAAAGTCAAATTTAGTGATATATATATATATAATATATATATATATATATATATATATATATATATATATATATGAAACCAAAAATGGACTTTCTTCTCGAGATCTGCACAAAAACGTTCAGGGTGTGCGCATATAGTTTACACGATATTGGAGATACCGGCACACAAGAGTCAAGGCATGTTTGCTATTCAAATATACTATTTACATTAAGAAATAGCTTTCTTTAAATGTCTGGCGAAATTTAAATTTAGCTGTTTATATCTAGCTCACGAATTTGATTACTTTACCGTTTCATCTCAAAACTAGTCAAACTTACTTAATATTTGACTATTTATCTTACTTGTGGTCTGTTATTAGTTTTGTTGATTTTTCTGTTTTCCTTTTTGCTATCCAGAATTTTTCTACATTAATGTATACTTTTTTCAATTTATCGATTCATTTCCTTAACTTCAACTTACTGGCTGCATTCATTACGACTCCCTTGACGGGCTTATTAATAAATATACATATAAAATTGAAATATGTATTAAACTTTATTTTCTTTATATAAATATAAATACCAATAATATTCAATTTGTTCTGTCTATATATATAAAACTGTGAATCATTTTTAACTTACTAAATATCTGCTTGTATTCTTTCTAATCTGTTCTATCTTTCGTTTTTTCAGTGTAAATATTGACGTTTCTTTATCTATTTTCAGTTCTACAAATGGAATATTAGCATTTGGTTTTGGTATTCGCCTAAATTGATCGTGAATATTTCGAATGAAAATGTTTATGAATAAATATTTATCAAGACACCTATGTGACATTCAAATGTTGATGATTTGCACAAGTCTTCACTACCAGCCACACTTTGAGTTCCGAGATTTTCAGATCAAAATTCATCATACATAAATCTCGGTAATAACATGGCAATAACTCGCTATTCTGAAATTATTGATTAATTTCGACAAACCGATATCGCTGTGTCACCTGATTGCTCTTCTGGTTGATCATTTTCTTAGGCGTTTCAAACTGCTTGAAACATGATTTTTCTTTCATTAACTTCATATTTATACTGCATATTATGAAGCAGTCTAGAATAAAATATAATAATGAATAATCCTTTCTGAAGCATATAAAATATATGTTTTTTTTATATATATATATATATATATATATATATATATATATTTGTATGTATGTGCGTGCATATATATACAGTTTGTGAATTCATTATTTGTGTAAACGTCAGCAATTTTCCTAGTTTGTGCTAATTAAACAGATTATGGCTGTTTACACATGTCGAACTGATGTAGCTTAGCTGCGCTTATCAGTTCCTTACGCCATGGCGTATATAGATTGAAGTTTCTACTCAAACAAACAAATTTGGAAACTTAAATACTGTTTGTTGCGAAGATCTAATATATATGCAAGTATGTATTAGGTTTTGCGAACCTAGTAACAAATTAGTTCAGTTGTGACCAGAAGGATAAACCAAAGGCAGCATGAACGGAAAGTATAATCTCATGCACATTCGTTTCGTGCTTACTGGCGAGTCATCAGTAGGAGCCGGTATTACGCCCTTTAACCACTATATATTTGGTAGAAGAATGTGGAATAATAGGACGGTACAATCTCCTAGACGAATGTGTTAACCTGTAATAGTGAAGCTAACATCATCTAAAGTCAACGACAATGCGACTTCAATGCCAACTCACATTATATAATATATATACCGAGTCTGTAAAGGATACTAACACTATGGCTATTGTGTTAGTAACTGATACCTTTTTTAAAATCGATGAGTACCGGATACTAACACTATGTTTTCCGAGTCGGTACATGATACCAACCTGATGGATATAAATTTATGCTAAAGTTCACCCAAATTGAGATTTATAACAATTTCCGAACACATGTTACTCCAGTTAAACCATACACTCTGGCCTTCATCGATATCAGTTATCACATTTCGCGGTAAGCATGACATCATTCAATTCAATATATTACAGTTAAATACTGTTTGTTGCGAAGAACTAATATATATGCAAGTATGTATTAGGTTTTGCGAACCTAGTAACAAATTAGTTCAGTTGTGACCAGAAGGATAAACCAAAGGCAGCATGAACGGAGAATATAATCTCATGCACGTTTGTTTCGTGCTTACTGGCGACATACTTGCAAATTTGGAAACTGTACAAGATTTCGCTCATTTATTTTGTGAAGAAGCTTCTTTCTAAATTTGGGTTTTATTAAAGTTATTTTGAACCATTATTTGAGCTTTATGAAGAATTGTTACGAGTCAATTAAGGTTGTCTGGTTAGCCTTGCAAGAGTGAATTGTTTCAAATATACTTCAATCATCGAATGAATATTTTTTAAATGATTTCAGGGAGATGTTAATTATTTTTTTATTAGGATTCTTGTTTTTATTTTCATTGTATTATTGTTATTAGTATTAGTATCAATAATAATAACGATAATATTATTAGTATTGGTGTTGTTATATTTTTGCTTTTGCTGTTTTTTTTGCTTTTGTTATGTCGATGCTGCTGATTAGGATTATGATTATTTTTATTGTTATACATATTTTGATATGAAAAAAATAATAACTTGAATTTTTATCTTTCACTTGAGTACTATATACATTCTTCTCATGTGCGCCCGCATACACAAACACACACACACACACATATATATAATGTTATGGCAGGATTATATCAAGCTCGCAAACTTGATTTAAATAATTATTATCACCACTTGCGTAATCAATGATTGTTTAATTTTATTACTTATATATATGTAACGAAAACGGAAAAACGTTAATATTCGTAAAATTCTTATGGGTGAGATCCATATATCTAATTTTGCTTTCCATATATATATATATGAATTGCGGCTTGATTCTCGTTAGTCAGCTTCCCGCCGTACTGTGATGATCATCATGGAAGGTCGAAACGCGTCATTGCGTGCGACTAACGGTAGTTTTGCTATGTTGTTCGACGACTGGTTAAATACAATGGGATTGGTGTTTAATTCAAGTTTGCAAACGGGATTTTATTATTTTGTTATAATAAACTAAACATTGAATAATGCAAAAAATCTAGCTCATACTGTGGAGCGGTTTCGTCTTTGTTTGGCACTCATCAAATAATGACCCGAGCTGTAGCGACCCGATGTCAAACTGCGGAATATTTGCTTCGCAGAGATCCATTCAACCACTTTGCAAACCTAGCCGCACTCCACATGCAGTTTTCAGTTATGCATCAACTTTGCTGTTTTGAGTTTCTTTCGGTGAAGCCTGATCCAATTATTTAATGAGTGCATTTAAGGACGAAAACAGTCTACTTGTTGAATTGCATTTGCCACCAACTGCAATTTTAGTTTATACATTATATATGGTGGAATCCAGCCATAACGCAATAAATTCAAGTATCCTTACCCAAAGTAGTATGATGTCTATTCTGCAATATGAGATCGAAAATGACCAGTTGGAACTTTAGACCATAAGCGAAGCTAAATAAGTTTAAACTTAATGAATGGCCGACAAAAGTGCACGGCATGGTGGGCGCTGTAGACTAGCGCGTGACTCTAAAAAAATGTGCAACCTTTCAAAGTACATGACGAGTACCAAATAAGGTAGAAAATGGTCTACTTTACCAATTGCAATTGCTATCTAATGCAATGCTTAATTTATATATATATATATATATATATATATATATATATATATATATATATATATATATATATATATATATATATATATATATATATGTGAGCGAGTGAGAGAGATCGAGAAATACATATACATTTTTTCGCAGCTATTAAACAAATTTTTCATTATTTAAACTAACTTTCATAGTCATCATAAAAGTATGACGGAAACTAGCTAATGAGGACCATACCGCAATAAACAGACGGTAATGCGTGAGACTGATGGTAGTTGTGATATAATATTCTATGGGTTAGGGACCAATGTATTTCTATTTATCTGAAGCTCGCAAACTTAATTTAAATAATTATCGCCACCCGCGCAATAAATTCATGTTTAGTTAAATTAATAAAATGGTCCTGAATGAGCTATCCTTTAATTAGACTAATTGATAAATACATTCATTCTATAGTTAATGGTTTCCAAAGGATACAACTCGTAACGATATTATCAGTACGTTCATAATTTAACGATATAAGCACCAGTCCCACGGTGTAGTAAAATTCTTATTATATACCCATCTTTAGAATAGTACAAAAATGTAGATCAAACCACAGAGTTTATCTTTGTATATGTTGACAAGCTGATTTATCATTCTCACTTGCAATTATCTTACACAAACTTTACTTTACTTGAATGGTTGTTGCACTGTTTCTAGACGCTTACGGACAGTGTTTTTCAGAAATTGCTTCTCGTATATAGGTAGGTACAGTGAATCACAATTAAATAGAACGAGCGCCCAGGTTTATTGTTTGGTGTATCAGATAACATCATTTAAAAAAGTAATAGTCATGCCTTGAATTCAATACATTTAAATTAAAAACCAAAAATACCCGTCATTAAAGTTAACGTGCAACTAGTGAGAATAGATTTCGCAGCTCAGTTCTTATAAGCAATGGCTGCAGTTAGATCCACAACGATAGGCTCTCCGTCGAAATCCGTTAATGATTAAAGGCATTCCGTTAGCGAGGTTTTGATTGTGTAGAGTTGAACAAAGTAGGAAGAGTCACGTCAACAGGAGTTATTAAAAATAATGTTGATATTAAAATCAATTTTTAAACGTTTAAGCCATGAAAGTTTTGCCATTTTATTGCCAAAAATGCTTTATTTTCAACAGCCTTATCGCTAATTGCGCATGGAACATCGCCTAAGTGTCAAATTTTAGTTTAGATATTGTGCTGTTTTTCTGTTTTTGAAACATACTTGGTTTATCTGCAGAGCAAAATTGAGTTATGGTCTTGTCTTCAACTGACATATTGTTAGATATTTGAACCATCATTCTGCGTTTTTGCATTATGCTTGTACGCTATTTTATTTGTGGATATTCCGATTGTGTATTTGGTGCCATGTTTGTTTATCACAGCTGTAGTTCCCATTGAAAATTCATTGTAAGCATTTCGTTGTATTGCAGCGCTTGCTCTTAAATATACAAGAAAATAAGACTAGATGAAATTGAACGATTAGTTTTGTCTACAGCATTTCGATACATTTAATCTGACAACTCGGAAAAACATCTCGGCTTTGGTGGGATTTAATGCAGTTTTGAAGTTTTCCATCGCTAGCTCTACAGCCACTCAGTCAGTAAGTCAGTGAACTGGATGTTCAGTCATTCAGTCCGCTATTCATGTTGACATTTTCTTGGTCAATGAGTTTCGCTGGCATTATTTGTGAAATGTCCAATAGTTTAGCCACCAGACCAACTGATTTATCACAGTCGGCGTTCACAGCACTCAGGTTGCACGTAATCTGAGGTTTGAGTCAACTGTCTTTCAACTGTTTGGTATATAATATTGTTAATCAATGAACCCTGGAAACGGGTGACTGCTATTATTTTAACGGATTGCCAAATAATAATTTTTAAAAAAATAGGTCGTTAAAGCTATTCAGTTCATCCTTTAAGAAATTTGAGGTTTATTTGTAATATATCAAAAGATTTCAGATTCAACCAAGCTTAACAAATGTATTTAGCTTGCGTAAATGAAATGGACACCAATATAATTTTATATCTTGTTGCACAACACATCGAAAATACGGAAATAAAGTGTTTTTCTCGATTTAAAAAATTAAAGAATCTTAATTTGACTTAAATTTCTATCACACATTTGTTTTTCAATAACGTTAATAGTTTCTACTGTCAATTTACAGCTTAGCTTTGCAATCAAATTCTAGTGAACTTATTTTCCCTTCAAAGTGGCGTTATTATAATTTTCAAACCTATAAATAGCGGCTCAATAAGCGAAGTGTCTATAATTTGTTTTTAAAATATTTTTGACTTTTAGCATTAACCCACGCGAATTATCATCATCATCATCATCATCATTATCATCATCATCATCATCATCATCCTCAACATCAACAAAATCAACATCACCATCAATAACAACATAATCATCATCATCATTATCGTCGTCATAGACAAAATTACGTCGCAATAATATAATTTTAACTACTGTCAATTAACCTAATTCATATATGTGTGCGAGGTGTAAAATCCCATATGCAGCCCGCTCCTAGTGAGAAATAAAATTAAATGTATCTATGTGCGCTACTTGTTCTACTATTAATTCACCAGCAATCTTATATCTAGTTTAATTTTAGTAAAAAAAGTTTTAATATGACGGTATTAACTTCGATCTAGATCACGCACTTAAGTGTTTCTTAGAAATTGAGATTATCGTACGATTTGATAAGGTAGCTATAATCGCGTATAACAGTGTTCGACTACAAGAAAGCCGGTCTAAACCTGCCGTCCGTCCATCCATGCACCGGATACGCGGGCAGCCTTCGGATACAGTATCTTAGTCAATGCAGAATTTCCGTACCTTGATGTGGAAAGAATAACCTGTATGATTGCGTTTGGATAAAACAGGTTGCCTTATATGGGATTAAATTCATTCATACCTTCTACCGCCTGATTGATGCCAAGAATGCGATAGCATATGTTGACTTAGTAAAGGCCGTGAAGTTTTTCTGAAGCATCTTATTCTTAATAAATTTTTCTTTTTCGGTATAGCATTGCATTACGTACACCTTACAAAATCTGTTTCTTCTGGCCTTTTGGTGATTTTCCCTAGTGGCATCTGGAACAAAAATTTCTTTAAGGTTCATCAGGTGTGCATACATCATCTTAAAAAACTAATTTAGAAATTACTTCACCCATTATTTATAATTAATCCTTGCCATTCAGTATTTCGCCGTATTTTTACTATTTTGAAGTGTGGTTGAAGAATGCCACTTTGTGTAGTTTATTGTATTATTACCTCACAATACGAATTTAAAAAATATATTATTTAAATCAAGTTTGCAGATTTGAGACAAACATCAATCCTTGGAAAGCAGAAATCCAACGGTAGCTGACACGCTAGTCACATAAATTGAATGCGAAACTACTTTGAGTGGGAGCCGCATTTGTATATAAATTACGTTTTACTCTAAGTTAGTTTTTCATTGTGTTCTGATGATGACAATTGAAATTCTAAACAAGTGAGTATGACTAGTTAAAAAGAACAGGATTTTTGTTTATGTAGGGTTCACAAACTTGATTTAAATATTTATTGTCAAAACAGCGCAATCAATTATTGCTTAATTGAATAAATTTATAATTATATACCGGATCCTTGTTTATTTACAGACCTCTAACTTGGCTTAATTAATATTGGACATAATCAGAATGTGGACATATCACTTACCAACATCACCTAAAACTTTATACATTACGAATTTCTGTTTGCTAAATCTATCCTGACAAAAGTAGAGTTCATAAGATTTATTTCGTCTGTTGTTTGAGTTTCCTCCATTAAAGTTTACTAACCACATAAGCTGTCAGCCGGACAAATATTTTTCATCAGTATTCCTTATATATATATATCAGTCGTTCATATACAATGAAATCAAAATTTATTGGACCTATAAGGACACAATCGGCGTTAAAGATGAATTTTATTTTCTATTTTCTATGACTTTTAGTTTATACTTTAAATCTATATGGCCTCCACAGATCGCATGGTTTCTAATTTAAATTGGTAGGGCTAGTTGCAACTTCAGAATTTAATGCCTGCGAGAATCCGCCGGAAGGAGAGACTAACCAAAGTGTGTAGGTTATTATAGAGCTGAAATTTGTATGGCTTGCATGAATTTAGTGGTGAAGGGTTTATTTTGCATGAATGCAACAAACGCTCTCAGTTTCAAATCTCCGCTTTACAATTTTGTGGCTACTACTGATTAGTGCCAAATAAGGACAACATCGGTCTAGATGCTAAAATACATTTGATATCTTATTCAATATGCAGTTTGTACGTACAATTTATGAATAAAACATTCTGTAATAATACTTTAATTCATAATGCATATGTTCCTATACTCAACTATAGTTGCGTCTATGGGCGCCAATCAGTAAATTGACTTTTCTTAACAGGAATTTTGTTTCCATTTTAAATTTATGTCGGTATCGTGTGATTGACAAAAGGTTTATTTACTAAAATTACTAGCATTGGAAAGCCTGTATTTGAGCAGACGTTTCATGAAAATGAGAGGTGGTAATACACCTACACGAGTTAAAGCTACACTCTTGCGCACGATTGTACAGATTACGGCTATTTGAGAGCTCGTACGTGCTATTCTAATTGTGATAGGTTATTGCTGAGTATTCTATTCCTCTAGCTTGCAAGGCTTTATGGACGGCTGACCTGCAACTTGACCTTGGCAAACAGGAAAAGCACGTGTGTGTGCGTGTGTGTGTGTACACCAAATAAACGCACGAACGGCGTGGGAACTCGCAAAGCAACTTGCCTCAAAGTTTTTCTAGTTCACGAAGCTTGTACGCTGAGATGTAGTCTTTAATTATTGTAGTGCATGCACATTTGTCTTTTGATAGTCACTTTATATAGAAAAAATACTACGAATGAAATGAATTTCATATTAAAAATTATTTTTCTCTGTTCTGCTTAAAATTTAACGAAATGTCGATATTGATGTCTATATATATATATATATATATATATATATATATATATATATGTACAAAAATTTTACGCGGATGGTTCTCGAACCGGAGCATATTTGCTTCGGAGTTTGGGACTCTATCCATTGCAACACGCGTTCCGCATATTTAACGCCATTTACAGCTATATTCTAAGATATGCTTTTGAGTATTCTAGCCTACAGTTGCATGACATTTGTTCTATAATGACACGTTGGAGGTAAGTAGTTGGGACTTTGGTTCAAACGAGATGCCAAAAAGATTCCACCTGAAGGAAAGGCTAGTCGAAAAGAAATTAATATGTAACTGATATGGTATGTAGTATATGACACGGGTGGCGAAGTTGATAATATCCCAGGCTTTAAAACATGACTGCGGCAAATTCTGAACAGTTCTTTAAAGATACCTAATAAGCACGGACCAGTCTACTGGGTGGATTGCTTTTAATTCCATTGGCAACGCGAAATTTAGACTGATAAATATGCTATTATTATCATCAAAATCCTGCCATTAATCTTCAACTAATTATCATTTGCACAGGGGGCGTTGTATCTGCATTATAATGAAAAATAGCGAGTGGCTAGTTGGAGCTGTAGATCCAAATAGATGCCACATACGCCTGATCTGAAGGAAAACTTAACTGAAAACAAATTCCTATATAACTGAAAATTAGGTTCGGCTTGCGGCGCAGGGGATGGAGTGGATAGGGTTCGATCATTTGTGTTGTAAAATTCCGAACAGTACTTGACAAGTTCTCAATAAAGACGAAACCCGTCTACTGAATGAATTGCCTTTGTTATACTGATAAAAATATATATTTCAATCTTTCCATTATATTGCAATTTAATTTCATTTCTCCATATTAAACGTCATCTTTTTCATAACGAGAGGTCGACGACGTCTAATTTTTACTGGGTACGCAACGCCTAATACACAAAACAAAAATGTGTCACTATTTAATTAAATGAGATAACGATTACTGCTTAATGTGATAACTTATATCGATCAAGGCCAGATGTAATGGATTTGCTAGAGTAACAGTTGTTTGAAAGTAGTTATAATTCTCAATTTTTGATGAAATTGTGAATATCTTGAAATCCATTGTGTTGGTACCACGTACAGACTCGGAAACCATACTGTTGGTATCCTTTGCAGGCTTGGTATATGTTTATATTATATACAGTGAGTTGGCTTTGAAGTCGCATTGTCGAAGACTTTATATGGAGTTTGCTGCACTACTGCAGGCTTATACGTTTGTATAAGAGATTGTATCGTCCAATTTTCCAGCATTCCTCACTCAAATATATAGTTGATATAGGGCGTAATACCGTTTCCTACTGATGAGTCGCCAGTAAGCACGAAACGAATGTGCACATGAGAATATACCTTCCGTTTACTTTATCCTTCTTGTCCTATTTGAACTAAATAGTTACTCGGTACGCATCACCTATTACACAAATATTATATAACTAATATGCTCAATTCGACGGGATCTCGCACACTATTGTGTATTAAGAGTTATAGTTACCGTGCATGAAAATTTTTGGTTTCTTGCTGGCAAATGTAAGTGTAACTTCTGTAAGTATCCACAATTGCAAATAAATTGTTAAATTTTCTGTTCTTTTCATTTTTATGTATGCATATATGTATATATGCATATATATATATATATATATATTAATTTGTAGATACTTGAGAAAGAAACGGTTCTTGTATCTGATAGCATTTATTTTTATTTTTGTGCATGAGAAGAGTACTTTGGAAATATGAATATGTTAGATTTGGTTATGCTTTGTTAATAGGTTATTTTCCAATAATAAACAAGCTTTCATATTTCTGACTGTTCTGAAATAGCCTCCCATTTATTAATTATATTTTTGAGCGTGAAATGCGCAGTTTTGAATCGTGTTTATGCAAACTGTCAAAGGCTATGTTTGACAAAATCTGTAATTAACTAAAAACAAAACTTCTGCATTTTGCCAAAATCAATGTTCATCGCCAATTTAGACACTAAATTGGTTTATTTTGATAAAAATCGTCCACTTCAGCCGTATGCGTACATGACATTACTGCAGATGTTGGAATACAAATTACGATATGAGCACGAGTTTGTATAAAACACTTTCCACAAATGATGGTATTTTTTATGAGCCACAATTCTTAGTTTGATTCTGTAATGTTTAAAAACAATTTCAATATATTGGAAAGTGTATTTAAACTTCTATTTATCCATTTGAACATTTATTAGTGGAAATTAGCACCATCTCATCATGCTATGTAATTTTTTTATCAAATTTAATTTTCTGCCTAAAATTCTATTTAATAATGTCAATGAAATTGCTGACAGTCAACTTGTTTATGTCAATATTTCAGAAGATGCGTCTATTTTTAGTATTTCCAATTTTTAATAAAGTTTATGATACTTCAGTAGATGCTATTCTTATTAAATCAAAGTTGCGATCTTGATACAAATATCATTATGTATATATATATATATATATATATATATATATATATTAGTATTAACTAAGCATTATGTAATATAGAAATGGCAATTCATCCAAAAGACTGGTTTCGTCCTTATTGGGAACTATTCAATATATAAATTTCAACAATAAGTATGAAAACGGTCTACTAGATGAATTTCCTTTATTTTCATTATAAAATCCTTAGTCTGTATGATTATGATGGGATCGGTATTTATATCAAGATCGCAACTTTGATTTAATAATCGTTACCACCTCCCGCGCATCCAATGATCGTCTTATTATTGCTGTTGTGCCTGGTCTTATTGTTGTTGTTAGTGGTGGTTGTGATGTTGGTTAAGGAAGTTTTAACAATGTTGGTGATGGAGTTTTTCTCGTTGGCGGTGGTTTTTGTTACTATTCGTTTGTGTTAAGAATAGTTTGAACTTTCTGACTAGATGGGCTCTCATTTTTGGTTATTATTAGGCTCTACAAGATACATTTCATTGACCTTTCTTCGTTTTGTTTACTTTTTTGGGATATGAGATCAACATGCCGTCCTATTATGCTATTTTAAATAGCGAAACTATTAGTATGTTGATGAAAGTTAAGTTAGTTACACAAAATTTCGCTTTTATTTATGCATTGTAGAGAATTAGATTTCACGTTTATGAGTCTGCTTTTCGGATTCTGGCTAATACCGGTTATTCTTCTTCCTTTTCATAATAGACCATTAAATTTTTAAAATGCTAGATACTTCTATTTCTGTCATATTTATGATGTCACCTCAATAGATTTTCTAATCAATCTGGTCATTATTCGCTCCAATATTTAACGAGGTCAATATACACTGGGAAACGGTTTAAAGTTCAATTCATTTGCATGACCTTGTTTATTTTCGTATAAGTATTGTTCTTTCGTAAGATTTTTATGCTCTCAATGTGTCTTGAAGTTGTATACTTTCTATATATTTTGTCTGCTTAATTATCGTGACAGGTTACGCCTTACATTCTAAACTTATATATTTTCTTTTATTAACGTACAAATTTTAAAAATTTAGGTTGTGATAGTGTTATACCCACCAATCCCACTATATATATATATATATATATATATATATATATATATATATGTATATATATTTACATATATATATTTATGTATCAGAATAAGATAAGCATTTTATATTTGGAAAAGGAAACTTCAATCAGTAGACCGGTTTCGTCCTTATTGGAAACACTTCAAGTAATGTCAAGAATTTTTCCGCGAACAGGGCTCGGACCTAGGCACGTCCGCTTCAAGTTCTGTGACTCCATTTGTTGCACCACCCTAGCGCACACTAATTAGAGCATTCGGTTATATACTATCTTATATTTCTTGATTAGATTTTCCCTCTGCTGTCGTCTATATGGTATCTCTTCAGATCTAAAACAGTAACTAGCCACCCGAAATCTGTAATTGTAGAACATGTACCACGCTACCTTGGGAGGTGGTATTGAATTGAACATTATATAGTTAAACGAACATCGATTGCTCGGATGGTGATAACAATTATTTAAATCAAGTTTGCGATCTTGATATAAATAATTTTTATCGTCGCCTGTGCAACCAATGATCGTTTTTTTACCGTAGCAGTTTGTATTTTTATATTAATTAAAAATTTACGGGTCTGTGATTGCTCTCAAAATTTTCCATGTTTTGATTTCACAACAATGTTACTTTTGGTTCGTCTAATGCCATCCGGCAGTCCAGTGTTGGTATTTGTGTAAGTGCGATATTTTTGCTATGTATAATAAAAAGTTAATTTAACTGCGTCGTTTGACTGAAACATACTAGCATTCTAGGCAACGTTTCTGCATTAGCCAGACGTGGTTTCAAACGGCCATAGTCCAATTTGAAAACTATTTGTATTTGTCTTTAAACCAAGTTTGCGAACTTAATGTAAGCACCAATCCCATTGTATTAAACCAATCGTCGAATCAAACTACCGTCATTCACACGCATTGACTCGTTTTGATCTCTCATGATCATCATCAGCGTAAGACGGTAAACTGACTAGCGAGGATTAAATTGCATCACATATATATGGAAAGCAAAATTATATTTGCGTCTCTCACTTCTAGTAGCCTCGCATGCATTGAAATTGACTAGAAATGTCGGCTGCTCAGTTTCTGTGCAGTCATGAACATTAAATTGTTTCAGCTTCCGCCAAATATATGTAGGCAATACGATTAAACAAGTAATAATTGCGCAAGTGGTGTTAAAAATTCTTTAAATTAAGTTTGCGAACTTTAAGTAAATACCAATCCATTTGCATTTAAGCGGTCTTCGAACAACATAGCAACACTATCGTCTGCCACACGTACTGACGCGTTTCGACCTTCCGTGGTCATCAAAATAGTACGACGGCAAACTGACTAGCGAGGATCAAACCACAACGCATATGTATTGAAAGCAAAATTAGATATGCAGCTCTCACCTCCAGTAGTCTCTCATAAATTGTACTTGACTGGAATTGTCGGCAGCATAATTTCTATGCGATTACGAAAATTAACATTTTGCTGCTTTCGGCACAGATATGTATATATAGGTAGTACAATTAAACAAGCAATGATTGCAAGTATGTATTAGGTTTTGCGAACCTAGTAACAAATTAGTTCAGTTGTGACCAGAAGGATAAACCAAAGGCAGCATGAACGAAAAGTATAATCTCATGCACATTCGTTTCGTGCTTACTGGCTACTCATCAGTAGGAGCCGGTATTACGTCCTTTAACCACTATATATTTGGTAGAAGAATGTGGAATAATAGTCGGTACAATCTCCTAGACGAATGTGTAAACCTGCATATATATTAGTTCTTCGCAACAAACAGTATTTAACTGTAATATATTGAATTGAATGATGTCATGCTTACCGCGAAATGTGATAACTGATATCGATGAAGGCCAGAGTGTATGGTTTAACTGGAGTAACAGGTGTTCGGAAATTGTTTTAATTCTCAATTTGGGTGAACTTTAGCATAAATTTATATCCATCAGGTTGTTATCATGTACCGACTCGGAAACCATAGTGTTAGTATCCGGTACTCATCGATTTCAAAAAGGTATCAGTTACTAACACAATGGCCATAGTGTTAGTATCCTTTACAGACTCGGTATATATATTATATAGTGTGAGTTAGCACTGAAGTCGCATTGTCGTTGACTTAGATTATGTTAGCTTCACTATTACAGGTTTACACATTCGTCTAGGAGATTGTACCGTCCTATTATTCCACATTCTTCTGCCAAATATATAGTGGTTAAAGGGCGTAATACCGGCTCCTACTGATGAGTCGCCAGTAAGCACGAAACGAATGTGCATGAGATTATACTTTCCGTTCATGCTGCCTTTGGTTTATCCTTCTGGCCTGTATTAGAGTGGCGCAGTGGATAGTCAAAGACTACACTGAAAATGTGCACGGTTCGAACCTAGTCCGCGGCAAACATCTGGATAGTACTTGACGATTTCCCAATAATGACGTAACCGGTCTGCTGGGTTATTTGCCTTTACTAACTTATGCAAAGCTTAGTTTCAATCGAATAATGTACATTTACTCGAATTGGTGCTTGTATTTAGTTCGAAACAAACAATATATAACTATTGAATTGGTATTTTTTATTTAAATTTATCTATCTTTATTTTTTTTGTTACATGTTATGTATGAGATTGCTCGAAATGAAATCTCTTTTTCAACGTGTTGAGGCCAGAAATGCACATTATAAATTGCAAGGAATTATTTTGATCGACGTCTTGTATTGAAAATATGTGCGCAAAACATGCTTTACAAACGGAGCTGCGGCTCGTCCTCTTTAAATTCGACATATTTAATTTTTTGCCACGTTATGATCTGCCATACATTTGAATTGGTATCGCACAGCATATCTACAGATTTGAATTGTTGGCAGTCAGAGTTTGCTGCATTTGTCTATTTTCTCCACCACCACGGTTTGTGACGTCAATATTTCAATGGGCGCTTCTGGCCCTCTTTATCAATATTGTACTTATTTTGCAAACAGAACACAACCCAACCTCCGAGGTATCTTCAAAAGCACAGAAATTTTTCACCTTTTATTAATGAAATAAGATTATGTTTATGAACAATAGAGATAAACTGTTCTCAGTGTAATAGCGAATGTGAATATTTTCAACGTGAAAAGTTTATTATACGCTAATTAACTACGAACAATGTGAGGTATGTTTGTAGCAGGCGGCTTTCAATTTTTTCCTTCAAACAATGCTTCTCTTGTCTCACGCAACGAAGAGAGGAAATAAATCTGTTGCATTTCACTGACTGCTTGATTTTCATAGCACAGAACAACACAACAACTGAAACAACACTTGCATTTCCTGTGCATGTCACATTTACTTGTGGCTCGCCTGTGTTTAAAGCTTATTCTCTCAAATGTTTAGGCTTAAGCCATGATTTAATATCTGCAGTATTGCTCGATGATAAGTTTAGCCTGACGTGAATTAATCTTAACTAAGCCCACTAATATAAGTCTGACCATGAATAATTTGATAGAGAGTAATGATTCTTCTACGTTAAGAAATTTGGAAATGTTTAAGTGGAGAAATTTGTCATTTCAGTGACAATTTAGAGCACAAACGGCCACTAGATAAATTGTGTGTGTGTGCATATATGTTCGTTGGTACGTTTTTAAGGTTCTCGTATTTCTGGTATGGAGATAAAATAATTTGAGCAAATCATAAATGCCGCTTTCCCTCTAGCAATAACGCGTACAGAATTTCTATGTGGATATGAACTACTTTTTTTAGTTTTTGTCAAACTAACATAACTTATTCAATTATTAATTTTTTGGAAGGTGATAACAGGTATTTAAATTAAGTTTACGGCTTTATTGTAAACATCAATCCAATTTTATTTAACCAGTAGACGCAGTGGCATTGTCCGACGTGTTTTCACCTCCAAAAGTCGTGATTGGAACGCGACGGAAAACTGACTAGCAAAAATAAAATTGTAGGTAAATTTGTTATAGTAAAAACAAATACGGTCCTCATCACTATTATTCCGTTAGACATTTGTCTTGACTAGATTATTGGCTGGAAGAATATTATGCGGCCACAAACAACATTTTTCCAGCTTTTTCCCATTAGCATTTGTTTTCTATTATGTGTTCAATCGCACACCCTTGAAAAACAGATGGATTGGTGTTTATATCAAGGATTCAAAACTTAGTCTAAATAACTGTTATCATCTCCCGCGCAAAAATGATAGTTTGATTGAATAAATAAAAAGAAAACAGTTATGTGAAATAGGAGGCAAGCAACGAACGGAAAATATAGTGAATAATAAATGACGTTATAATTAATTTAAGTAAATATTTGTGTGTGCAATTAATAAAGGGAAGGTATTTGTTAATAATTAGGGGATGTTTAAAGTACCGAGTAAATGATTTTAATGTGTAATTCTACTATGTGAATTAATAGCTAATGGTGTTTATATAAGATGGAATATAAAAATAAATGTAAAACGTTAGCAGTTACTATAATCAGGGTTGCGATCCTGATATAAACACTTGACCCATTAAGTATATGCATTTGCCGGTATAAACTAAAAATTGTATAATGTAGAAATGGCAACTCATCCAGTGGACCTCTTTCGTTCTTATTGGGATCTCATCACGTAATAGCCAGAATTTTGCCGTGGACAGTGCTCGAACCTGGGCACGTATGCTTCGGAATATGGTGCTCTAACCACTGAGCTACCCTACCGCACGTTGGCAGTTATCTGTGAATGATTGAATAAATAGGGGAGTGGATAGATTTATGAGTACCTGGATGATTTTGCAAGTGAGCGAGTGAGTTAATAAGTGAGTGAGCTTTTTAATGTATAATTGGCCTAGGTGAGTGACTGAATGTTAGAGTGAGTTTATGCATGGTGAAGTTAGTGAGTACATAATTGTATAAGGGAGTTTGGTTGAGCGAATTAGAATTGAGATGGGTTAGTGAGTTAGTATCGAGGCAGACAAACGAATTGACAGGTAAAAAATGAAAAAAAATTGTGAAACGAGATTAATCGAAATAACCTGATCTGCGTTTTGATTAACACTGCCTTAATTCCAGTTGTTTTGTTTCTTCAAGATTAGTTGGATGGAAATAACAATTATGAATATGCACATACACACACGTGACATGCAACTATCCAGTGAAACTCCAATCTGAAGTATAAATGATATGGCCAGAGGTAATATCGCGCTTGCTTCATTAGTTTTGTAACACTTGAGATGATTGGTGAACTGAAGAAGGCGACCGACAACGGCCGCCGAAAGATTTTGGAGAAGGAAGCAACTGGAATTCAGGCTGTGCTAGTCAAAACCCAGATCAGGTAATTTTGAATTGGTAAGTATGCGAGTGCTCCTTGAAGTAATGAATTTAATAAGTGGAAATTTGAACTGACAACTGTGTAACCACTAAAATTGAATAGTGACTGGTTTGGTGTTCGTCTAGGCTACAAATGTGGCAATTGACCATTTAAGTGAATGAACGAAGTATTTAATTGCGTGACTAATCTAATAAATAATTAATAAATCAGTTAGCGAAAACATAAAAGAGGAAATGCGTTGACGACTTTAAATGTTAGTCTGTGTATTCTTAAATTCGAAATTGTTTGTGTCCGTGACCGAGAAAATTATTTGGTGAAATGCTGTTACAACGGAGTGATTGAATAGGTGGATAATAGTGGACATTAATAAATTGACTTCAAAGTCAATATGTTAATCAGTGTGACTTTTGTGGGAAACAAGTCAGTAAATCATAATTTAAGGCCTGACACTTCCTTGGCGCATTAAATAAACTTATATAACAGCTTTTGTTTAAATAAAGAAGCTATTGAAGGACTGCAGTTAGAATCAAGAATGACCGAGGCAAAGAGGGAGAGAAAACAGACAGGATGAGGAAGAGAGAGCCAGATGTTGCTTAAAAGAGAAAATGGTATGAAAAGTTTTAAATTTAAACATATATGATGTGATTTTGGGAAAGTTTTTTTTAGATAGTTGGGCTATCAATTTTAATTTGACGATCATGCATATACAGATTTACTTAAAAACTAATCGGACTAGCAGTATAACAAGCTTTGGCGTATCATGGTGATTCAATCTTTATTACGAATTTCAAAATTTGTATGTTTTTGTCTACTTTTCTGGTTTTGTATATTGAATTTATAGGCTGGTCAGTCCGTATGATATTAACGTAAATACGTTAGCGGAGTTCAGTCTCTCGCAAAGTAGGCTGTAATGTAGACCGAGCCTGCAGAACAGAAAATCCGAGGAATTTCCACTGTACCATTTTGGAATCAATAAATGCCTCAGAGATTTTAATTTGCAAGAAGTATGTTTATGTGGAAAGGAGGTAGCGCCGCTAGTCGCCTTTTAATGTGTCATCGAGATTCTACTTATTCTTCAACGTAAATAAAATCAACCATGAAGGAGACACTTTACATATCGGCTTGTCGGGAGTTAAGAAATTAATTTACAAATTGTGACTGCAATTATTAAGAGCCAGTAGTGTCAAACTTTCGAGTATACAAGATTTTGTATAAACAGCCCTCGAAAAAACCCAGCGAGAATTTTGTGCACGATGCCATTTGGGAGGAACTAATTGATAAACTTACCTAAATCTAATAAAATCGCAATGTAATGTGGGAATCGAGATGTAAATGACGTATGGCAAAAATTTAAGGGACGTTTTTGTGTAATTGACCATAAATATCAAAAATGTTTAAAAAGGAGACTTGAAAATTTCAAACATTATTAATTAATGATATCTCAATGCTGAGCATTAGCAAATATATGCGGTTTATCAAATTATTTTGTTTTATGACATACGTACATACATCGGAACTAACTAGAACATTGTGTGAACACCTGTAATTTGAGAGGAAAGAGGATATAAGTTAGTTCACTACATTAATAGCCGTATTAAAATGGAAGAAATTTTGCACAATATTTAGGCTGGAATACAGCTTTTAGTGTGAGGCATCCAATGTTTTGTTTTGTACACAACTCACGAATAATATAAAAAAGTAAGATTGATTTTAGAAAAGCATTTTAAGTTGCTGCAGATTCTAACAGGTTTCTCATTTCCAGTATGGATCATTTATTCAAAAATAAAATTTTTAATTTGTACTGAGCCACCTTCGAATATATTGATTTTAGAAAGGCATTTTAAAATGCGTTGTGAACTAATGGATTTCTAACTTCCACAATTAGATAGTCGAAATTAAAATTTACTATTTGCGTATAACCAGCTTCGAAAATTTAGATTTCATGCAGAAATTTTAAAACGCTGTAATAACTAAAGGATTCCTTATTTCCAGTTTGTAATATTTATACAAAAATTAATTTTACAATTTGTGTAGCGCTAGCTTGGAAAATATTGGTTTTAGAAAGGCATTTTTAAATATTGCGGAATCCAAAGGATTTCTCTCTTCCTCGCTAGTGAAATTGTAAGTCCGATGTACTATTTCAAATGAATTTTTATAGCCTGATATCAGTATGTTTATGAATTCACTGTCTAATGAACTGTGTATTATTATCTTTTTATTACATATTCAAACAATACCAAAATTATAGCATGTCCCTCCTTGAGCCTTTCAAAACCATTTGACATTGTAAGATGAAAGGTAACATATTACATGCTTGATATAAGTTCTTATCACGACCCACTAGCTCGACGGAGAAACTTGCATTCAGTGGGAGATGTGTAATTTATTGTAAGGAAGGCAGCATTTTCTATAATGCGAATATTAGGCCCTGGTGCATAAATAAATGTTTAACAGCTTTATGGTGGATCCTCAGAACCGTTTTCAAGAACTATTGCCAAATTTGCCGGATTCATTTCCCGTTCTCTCAGTCAGACCACGTTTACCACCGTTCAAACTAACCAATTTAAAACTGTGATTACTAGTTTTTTGCATAACAATGTCTTCTTCAATATATATACAGAGTATATATATATATATATATATATATATATATATATATATATATATATATGTTCTGTACTGATTTTCGTCAAGTTGGTGGTCTTATTTAATATTGAAACGAGGTTAAAACATCTGTTTATTATCAAATGGTTTGCACCATTTTTGGCAATAGAACAGGGAAATTTTCACACATAATTAAATAAAACTGCCGGAAGTTCTACAATGCTGCACTCCTGGAAAAAACTATGCGTTTGATCTTTATTTAAAGTCAGTTGTATTAAAGCCATACATTGCACAATATTTTTTTTAAATTTTGATATTCTGCCTATATCTGCATATTCACCTGCCTACTTCTGACTTCCCATCAGTTCATTTATCTTTCTTGCAATTAGTTGATCTATTTGCCCGTATTAATTTTGCAAGCATTAAAAGAAAACTTTGTGCATAGCACAGAAAGCCTGCTGTCAGTTACACGAGTTGAACCATTCAGATCTTCACTGGCCATCATAATAATGTCTAACAAGGAAAAGCGTTATAAATCGTTTTAGAAAAGCGAAGATTCTGCTTTAAGCCATAATAGTCTCACATCCATTATAATAAGTTATTTAATTGCTGGTTGCGAGTTTGATATACTAAACAAAGGCAATTTATCCAGTAGACCAGGTTCGTACTTATTGTCGTGAACAGGGTTTGAACCTGGGAAAGTTTGCTTTGGGGTCTTTGATTTTATCCACTGCGCCATCCTGCTGCAGACTGCACATAATTTTCAGTTACATACTAACTTATCCTTATTATTACATCAGATGGAGCATAAGTGAAATTTATAGAAACGAAGTTCCAACCAGCGACCCCCAATTTGTCATTGTAGGACAGACGTCACGCAACCTTGGGAAGTTGTATTGAATTGAAGATTTTTAAAATAACACTAACATTGATTGCGCCGGTGGTAATAAAAAATCATTTAAATCAAGGTTGCTAGCTCGATGTAAACACCAACCACAATATATAATTACACTTGTCATACGAAGCTAAGCATTATATAAGGTAGTAAAGGCAATTTGTTCAGATTGTTCAATTATAACAAATTTAAATTCATTACAATTTCTCCAGGTAGAGTGATGTCTGCTCTATAATGCCGATGTTTGGGTGGTTAGCTGGAACTTAAGGTCTAATGCCATATAGGCTTCTCTTAAAGGAAAGTCTAACCAAGAAACATTAATTGGTATATAAATGAATATTGTTTGTAGTGTGGGGCAGGGTGGCTCAGTGGTTATATCTATAGACTTAAAATCAGACGTGTCTATGTTCGATTCGTATCCGAGGCAAAATCATGGACAACATGTGAAGAGTCCCAAAGAAGGGAGAAATTGATCCACCTTTGCTACATTATACAATGCTTAAATTATACTGTGATATGGATGTATAATTGGATTGATACGTATATAAATTTCGGAACCTAAATTTAAATCATTTTTTATAATCACCCGGGAATTGATTGATTATTTAATTTTTCTATTAGTATTGACTGGATTGCCAGCCGCGCAATTTATATGTGGCCACAACTAAAATATAACTGTGACCAGAACTATTTCATTTATGTCATTAATTTTAGCAGTCCTTGATTGCGTAGATAGTAATAACAATTTCTAACATAAAGTTTGCTGAAAATCCGGTTAGGCTCAATGAATGGAGTATTCTTCTGCTGATATTCGTCTATCGGATTTTATTGAAATTATGTATAAATCGTTCTTGTTCCTCGTCCGAAAATGATGAATGAAAAGGTTCATACGGGGTCCATGCGTACAACTGAAGGTATTTTTTCTACCTTGTGTAACTAGCTAAAAATTGAAATTTGCGTTTATCTCAGGTCCAGAAATTTTATTTGTTATCAACACCGGCGTTTTGAGTGATTGTCAAACCGATATATTTGACAGCCTATTAGTTTTTGTAAATCTGTCAATGTATATATTAAAAAAATCTAATTTAGCTATGCATTTTATTTCCACTTTTCCATATATATATGGTTAGTTAGTTAGAACTTCAAATCTTAAGAAATTTCAAGTAGGTTCCATCTGATGGAAATGCTAACCGGTGCGAATGGCGAAAGATAAAGTCACAGACTCTGAAGCAAATATGCCTTGGTTCGACTCCCGTCCGCGGAAAAATGTGGACATTACTTGAAGAGTTCCCAATAAGGACTAAACCGATCTATTGGTTGTAGTTTCTTTACTTTCTGATGCACTGATTTGTACTGACAACATATCAAAATCCTGCCACTAGACTTCAATATATATATTTGTATGTGTGTGTGTTTTTTTAGTTTTCTTGTTCATTTATTTGCTTTTGGCTGAAACTACATCTCTCAGATTATTTAGTTTTACCTAATACGTCATCTTGATTAAAATGCGTCCAGCCCTATTGGAATTGTTAAGCAGTGTCCGCTTCTTATCGCAGGTTATCTTATCTGTGTTCACCTTTCATTCACTAAAACATGAATGGGCACACATGGATTGTACTGCTTCATCAGTACATTTACGCATATTCACCATGTCTACCCGCCCATTGTTCTGTCTATAGGCCCAATCTTTGCTTGTCATCTCAGGGTAATGTTCCTGATTTTGTTGCTTATTGTTCACTTCCGATATTCACGTAAAAATGGTTTGTACTTCTAATTAGCAGTCCATATTTTTGTGTACTTCATGAAAGCCAAACTGCTACCAGTACTACTGTTGCACTTCCTGAACACCAAAGCGGCCGAGATTACTTTATAGTAAAGGTAAATTTTGGTTGCTTTTCACAAGACTTATCGCCAATCCATCCATCAATCACTGTTTACATTATTGGTTTACTTGGAATACCTCTTTAAACAGGCCACTGGAAAGTCAAGCAATAGAATTTGATTCGAGCTACCCCGACGCTCTGCTCCATTGCCTGTGCCGGAAACTGGTGAATGTAGCTATATTTACTTTATCGGCATATGGCTCATAAATGTAGTGCATTGGTATTTGAATTAAATTTACAACTAGTTTGTCTTACTTTGTATTTTTACTCGTCTAATTTTTTACCGTACACGATCCTAATTTAAAACGCACCAATTGTATGTCGGAGTTAATAAGTACTAATTATGATACGCTACATTATGGAACGCTTAGTTTATACTGGCAAATGTATATACATAATATGTCCGGTATTTATATTAAGATCGCAATCTTGATTAGAATGATTGGTATCACCACCTGCGCGATCAATGTTCGTTTAATTATTTGAGACTTTTTGGGGCCATAGAAATCTATTAGGTCTTGTCAAAATTAGATTAAATATGAATACAGTTAATACATTTCTGGAATGATGGCGGATTAAAGTATAGCTGAAATTTCACTGGAAGAAAGCATTTGTCGTTATGAGAAAACTTTGCTGGGACGTCCAGTTACTAAATGGTATTTTCGTATTTTTCCCATTCATTCATAGCTTCTCGCTAGGAAGTGGAAGAATTTTAAGTTGCTTTGAAATAAAATAAGAGGAATGAATTAAAAATTGTCTTCGCCTGAGATGAGAAAACATATCCGATAAACTGGCGTAGAACAGGGTTCAGTGTAACTGTCTGATTAATTCTGGGTAATATACGCTCGCTCCTGTAACACACTGCGAGTGACCTCGGTTTGCGTCTATTTTATTGATTTTCTGATTCAAATAAAGCCATTGGTGTATGAAACTCGAATGATTATTGTTTGTACAAATGCAGTTAATGTTTCTCGAGCCTTATTTAAAAACCTGGCAATAATAATAATAATTATAATTATTATGTTTTTTTTTTAAATTAGAACTATCACCTATCATCACGAAATACAACTATCTATATTCGTTGCCCCACTGATGCTTAACAACACAATTATGACTATTTTTCTGATTTACAGCACTCACGGTTCGCTTAACCTTTTCAACTCACGCTTCTGATTCTGTCATTTTTAGGTTGTGCTCACTTTATTTTTAGTTTCTGCTGAGTAGGTTCTGACTCTGGATGACATTTAAATCAATCAAATCGATGTCTTTGTGACAGGATAAGGTTCTACTCTTTTTACAATTCCATATAGTCCGAATAGATTGTCAGAAAAATTGGACGGTAAAAACAAAACAAAAATGGACACACTTAAATTTAGGCAGCTTTCAGTAACTTACTTTACTTCATGCTAATTGTCATTGATTTGAAATGTCGTCAAAAGCGGAGTTTGCGTGAATATCGAATTTTGTCATAATTGATCTCTCGAATCGTCGAATGCTGCTCATTGGAAATTTACCATTTGGTGTCTGATGAGCCAGCATTAAAGTACTTTTCGAAATGGAAAACTACGATTTCATCCGCTTTGTGGTACATTTGGCCAGTATTGACACCTCTACTAAATTTCCTCGTTTTTAGTTAAAATTTATTCGTTGGTTTTTATATTCTAAATGGCAATTTCAGAGTTTCAGAGAAACCTTAGGCTAGACAATGAATTTCCCTTACTGATCATTTGTCGTGATTTCAACTCTATTTCAAGTCAAGACTGGACCTCGGTTTTCTTTTTTTCTTGTAAAGTTTTACGCTGGCAGCGGAGTTTTTTATTTGGTTGTTGGAAGCTTTATTTTATTCTACTGGTATTTTTTCTTTTTTATTTAAATCCATTTCTATGCATTCGTGGTTTTGAGAATCTAACGTACATAGCTGTACTTAGTATCAAAATAGTTCTTATAGAACAATAAAGATATTCCAAAATTCTGCATACGTCTCATCCGTTCCGATTATTTATTCTAGGACGACGGGGCAAAATTTCAAACTCAATGTATATTATGTCAGCTAATGGGGCTCGAACGAGCGGGGTCACATAACCAAAAACATTTACATTGCGATAAAATATCGCTTACGTTAAATTAATAGCGCGAGTGTTGCAAATGCTACTAGAAGTCAAAGACACGATGCTGTAAACCGTATTAGTTTCATGCTTTTAGCGATAGACGAAACATTATCAAACAGAGCAAGGAAGTCTTAAATTGATTTCAATGGCAAAGAATATTTATGATGGGTAAACACGTTGCGCCTATTTATCTACTCAATAATTTTAGTCTTACAATCTTTAAACGTTGTGGAGTAACTTCTGACGATAAAGAAAAATCCAAGAGCTGTGGTAATTTTGAATTGTAAAATTTACTACTTAGACAACACTGTTTGACCATCCGTATGAGTTCGTGGTGGCTAGAACCAACGTAGAGATATAAGTAATTTTTTATAAATAAAATAGTACATTCAATTTTAGAATGTTTTTTTCGTTTACAGAATTGGGATAAAAATGACACTCTGTTAACCTAAGATGTGCTGATGAATTTTCCGCCTCAGCACACCTGGTTGTGTAATTTATTTAAACTTAGGCTGTTAGTGACGCATCTATTATCTTGATGCTTAAGATTTCTGAAAAATTATATCGAGTGGAGCCCAGAATATATTTGTACACATCGGCTGATTGATTTGAAAAACGTCCACAGTGAATTCTTGAAGTCAAGTTTACGAACTTGTCATAAGCTGCAATCATATTTTATTATGTATTCGAGACCACTAAGCATGGAAGCCGCATATCTGATCTTCCATCCCTTATAAAAGCAGTTTTGTTTGACCTTCGTTGGTCAGTTTGCCATCGTACTTTGATAATGGCAATGAAAGTTCGACACTCGTCTGTACGTACGTCTGGTTAAATAAAATTGTGTTGGTATTTATCTCAATTTTGCAAAACTTAATTAAAGTACTGTTATTACCACCAACAAAATCAGAATTGATTCTCCGCGATTTTCGTTCACAGGTTGTTGCTTTTCACGATCAGTTTCGCAAAGATCCGATTCACTCCCATTTCCACGTAAGCATCGATTTTATCTTCGTTTTGGCTGGGTGTGGATTTTTCCCTTTCTTCCGCAGGCTTTAACATCGTACATACTAACCACTGGAAATGATGTGCAATCTATTCTGAAATGTTATTGTGAGCATTGGTAGTATGTGTGTAGGATTTGAGGCCTGATGATGCAACGGGATTTCCTTTCCGAAAATTTTCCAGTCAACGTAGATTAGCTCCTACCACATTTCCAGTGGTTAGCACGAATGATGTTGAGGCCTTCGGAGGAAAGGCACGAATCCGCATCTAGCCGCCATGAAGACGAACTCGACGCGTACTTGGAAATGAGGAACGATCGGATCTTTGCGAAACGGATAGTGCAAAGTGACTATCCACGAATGAAACTGGTGGGGGCATAAAATGTGATTCTCGCACTGCGCAATCAGTCAAAAAATATCTGAAACACAATCAACGTTTCTTAATCCACCCTCAAGTTAACACTTTCTTTATCGATGATTTTGTGCAGCTATCCGGCGAACTAGCAATGGATGAAAAGCGAATGACGTCATAAATTTGCCATTTCATTTAACATCTTTTATCAGTCAGTTGCTGGAAAATGCATAATCTATGCTACATGTTGCATGGGCAGATAGACATAAAATTTCACTTCACTATCAGTGACCTCAAAAATCGCGTCCAATTTCGTGCAAAACAAACATTCTATCTTTATGCAATTGTAATTTAGGTCTTTCGTATCTAGTAACAAATTAGTCAAAATACGACCAGAAGGTTATAGCAAATTCATCATAAACCAAAGCTGTAATCGAATGTGCACATTCGTTTCGTGCCTACTGGAGATTCATCAGTACGTCCTATACCCGACAGTAAATAACTATGCTATCGTTATGTACGAATATTTTCGTTTGTTTATCGTTTAGTCTTCGAATACTGCATCGAATCACTTTGAAACGACGTGTTTATGCATCTTTTCTAAGCATTTTCCTAAACTTGTATGTATTCCTTAAAGTTGTTGAAGCATTGCTTGAGTTTTTCTGAGATATGCAGATTTTTATGTTAAAACTAAAACACCTCTAATTGCACATAGTGTGGGATTTTAGCAAATTTGCCGTCGATAATTAGACTAGAAAGTAGCAATCAAATCGATAGGCACAAAAATCCATAACATTACAAAATTGGATCTTGCTTACTAAAAAAAGTACTTATTAGTATTATATATATGATGTCCATTCCTTTTTAATTAAACAGTATTCTTATAATTAGGAAAACACAAATAACAAAGTGGATAAAGGCCATTTATTTCGTGAATACTAATCATCTCTTATACAATCATACATATTTATACATTTTTGGTTTTCAATTGATTATGATAGTGGAACAAATCTGACTCGTTTTACAGGAAACAGCAGTAAAAACGAGTCAGATTTGTTACCACTAGCATATCAATGAAAACCAAAATGTATAAATATGTATGATTGTATAAAAGATGATTAGTATTCACGAAATAAATGGCCTTATCCACTTATTTGTTTCCAATTATAAGAATATATATATATATATATATATATATATATATATATATATATATATATATATATATATATATATATATATATGAAATAATGTCCATTATTTTCTTCAGTAATAAATAAGTCATTCGTTAGTTAGAGAAAATAAAAATTATTCAAATGTTGAATGTAATTTTACTGTAGGATGTTTTTATAGCATTTTTAGAATTTGATTTGACTACTCGAAAAACATAATTACACGGTAACTAAAGAAAAACAAATTTTTCGGATGAAAAAATCTTTTGCGAAACTGGATTAATCGAAATTACCTGATATGTGTTTTGACTAATGTAGTAATTGTAGAAGTTATATTCTTTATTGAACAAAATATTTCGGTTGCATTTATCGGGAGCCTTTTTCATTTTTCGGATACTGAGTAGAGCAGTATTACCTGGCCTGTGTTTTGTCTGTCACATGATTGTTCCCAGCTCTTTTTTCTCCGCTGAAATATTTATGAAAGTTTTCGCATTTTCTTTCTTCAGTCCATAGTTCATTACAATGTGTAAATACAATCTAATAAAACAGGTGTTAAATTACTTTTAAACCGCTCCGTTTATGCGTATTAACAAATAAGCTCATAACATATGTTGACGTTTCATTAGAAAGGCGCGTGTCGAATTGCGTTGTGTCTATATACTTGATAAGTATTCAATTAAATGCTCAAACTAAATTTGCCATGGAGTTTGGTGAATCTGGGGATTTCTTCAATTTTAATCTTGAATGTGTGGAATTCCCTGAAAATAATAATGTTTATCTTGTGTTTTTTCCCGTTGCTGTTGTTGAATTTTTGTAATGCACGAAATTTGTGCGTTGATTTCATTATGACTTCGGTATAGCTCAATCAGGCGAATCGTGAATTATACAGAAATGTACATATTTTTGTTTATCATCACCAAGAACTATATTATGAATTATCGGCATTGCTTTTGTTTTGCGCAATTTTACGTTTCATAAAACTTTGTTACTGTAGGTCCGCATCGTGGTATGCCGTTGGATGGTTTTGTATTTGGGTTTCGTGCACATCACAGTTCTTGGTTAGAAACCCTTAGCGATATGGCAGCGAATCGAGCTCAGTGGCGATCTTGTTGCAAATGTATAGTAGAATCATCTTCGTAACTTTCTTTTCTTAGTAGGGCAAAGTTAGCTGCGAGGTTCGGTTTGTTTATGACGTGATACGGTGAAATCCGCAAGGAAGCTGTGTTTCTGATGTCGCCTTGCCCGAATGCTAACTTGGCCATAATAGTGTTGTGGAGAGGTTTAGTTTGCCTCATTTCTGTGAGTTATCCTGATAAATTTACTTATAGTAGCAAGGTTTCCCTTCTCTCTCTACTCCTCTCCCTCTCTCGTAAATCTCAATAATAATTTATCTAAATTCACTTATATACTTTTTTTTCACTCCTTATGGTTATATGGTAGTGAAACATTAGTCACTTGACTTTTGTGTGGCTGGAAATGATGATGATTCGAGTAGAGTTCCTCTGAGTAAAGCTCAAATGTCTGCTTTAGGAGAATTTACCAAAGACCTTTATTGTGTTAGTTTATATGAGAAAAAAACCTGATTTGTGGTCGGAAATTTGAAATTGACACTAAGTGTGATGCAACGGAAAACACTGTGAAGCTCGTCTCAACAGACGTATTCTACTTGTTACAAGATGGACAGATCATACATGCCGAAAACGAAAACATCTGAGGCCAGTTGGAACATAGATACCTAGATTGTGTACTTCATCAATGACGCATGGGCAGAAATTTAACTAAATTATTACTATCGTAGGCGATCTCATTAAATTTAATAAAAGCACACAAAATATATACACCTAGCTCATGAGCATACTGCTGATCATAAACTAGGTAGTCAGTCAGCGAAGTATCTCCACCACTATACACTGATTCAGTCAGACAGTCAGCTCTGTCAAGCTGCCCTACTAAATTGTTATAACTGATTCGTGTGATTGGTGATTTAAACAGAAATGTAAATATTTCTGTTCATCATTACCAATAACTATATAACCAGAAAAAATCGCAGTTATTATGAATTCTCGGTATTGCCAATGATTTGCTCAATTTCCCACTTAATAAAACTTTGTTACTGTTAGTCTGCTTAATTTTGTACCATTGGATGGTCTTTTGTTAGTAGACAATAAAGCAAAAATAAATTGTAGATGGCTTTTGTATAAAGTGAGACAGCTGTTTCGTCTATTTTTCATTGTTCTATGTTAAAGTACCATGTGTGTCATGTTAGCTGACACAATATAAGTATACAAAATTTCCTTTGTCTTAATGTCGAAATCCCGTTTATGCAATCATTATAAGACCTAGGGAACATTTCGACAAACAATATTAGCTGATTATCTGTTTAAAAACTTCGTAATTCTTGTCCATTGATCCATTTAGATTGTTCTCCATATATAACGGTCCTATCAATTTTAAAATTCTTGCCTAGTATTTGTCTCATCGAATCCACAGAAATAATAATTCGCAGTCTGCCATAACTTGCGTTTAATTTGATATTAACTAGTTAACAAGATGTATACGAATTTTTCCATCATTCTATCCGTATATCTTTTTCTCCGTCCACGTGAATATATGCTATTCAATCTGTTCATCTATATGCTTTGCTATGTACTTACTTACGTTTATATTTTTATCTATCCAACTACTCATCTTTATTCTCTTATTCTATTTTTATTCCATCCTTCCATATTTCTACTTCCTACACAATTTATCTGTGCTCCTTACTAATCAAGTATGAGAGCTTGAAATATCTTACATTCCCACTGTATCTAACCAGTTGCATAACGCTGTGAATCACTTTCAGTCACAAATAATGACTTGCTTTGATCTTCTATGACTTCATCATACCACGTTCTGCTCTTGACAATAATTAAATATATGCGAGACTAATTGAGCTGTGAGCAGCATATCTGATTTTTCACCTCTTACATATTCAATGCTGTTCGCTCCTTGTAATGCAGTTTGACGTTGTGCTTTACGGAGAAATGTGTCAGTAATTGTGACTACAGTGGCTTTGCTGTTGTGCAATATGTAGATACAATATGAACGGTATTTATCTCAAGCTTGCAAACTTGAATTTTAAAATCTTTATCACAATCAGTGTAGGTGATGCTTGTTTAAATGAATAACCTATATGCGTGTGACGAAGGTTGAAACAACTCGTCGTCAACGCGTAGCAATTTTCCAGTCGACATTTCGACTCAAGTACGATGGCTGGGAAACTAATATACGTTAGAATCGCATTTTCAATTTTCCTTGCTTGATATATGTATTGCGGTTTGATCCTCGTTAGTCAGTTTTCTGTTTTAATCCGATGATTATCGTAGATGGTTAGAATGCGTGGGAACTCTTGAATGGCGATATTTTTTATACGTTTTGTGAACGTTTTGATGCAATGAGATCTGTGTTTATTTGCAACTTCCAAACTTCATTTTGAGAACTTCTATCAACCCCGTGCAATCGATACTTGTTTAAGTGTATAATTATCTATCAGTCTTCCTTATTTATCTGTCGTTATATCTACTGATTTTTCATTTTTCTAAAGAACATTTCTTGATCATTAATTTCATATTATTTTAAAATAGATTTTTAATGAGGGTATATATATATATATATATATATAATTTAGATTAATTAATTTATTTATTTCTATGTATTTGAATTCGTTTTATTGCTTTTATTGCTCACACCAAATATTCGAATTTATTTGTATCTTTAAATCGCTTTCATTTTGATTTTTCCCTATTTTATATTAACGCATTCTTTAGCCTATCATTTTATTATTACACCTTTTGATCAAAAGTGTTATACATCAATACTTTATCTCTTAAATACGGTTGCTTAATTAAAATCTAGTCGGTCCATATTCGACTGCTTTTTACGAGCAGTTTTCGTCCCTTTGGAGCAATAAAACAGGTAACCGCAAAAGAGAGCGATAGGTTGCACAGTCATTTAGAAAGTAATACATTGCGACAATTTTTGAGTGAATTGGCAATTTGGTGGTTGGTTAAATCTATCGACAAACTCTTTTTGATTCGCTTTCAGGTATTATTTTACTTGATAGTTTGTTACATAGCAAGGTTACTTACAACTTCGTTTCCGGATATTAAAATTAACACTGTTGTAGACTAAGAAATTGGATATTGATTTTTCTGACAAAATTGGTTATTGCGATGTTATTACTGGTATATTAGACTGTCGGTAGATATTTCCTGCTTTCGCATTCAACCGTCTATATTGTGAACATTTATTTACGTAAAACTCTAGTTATTCTATGATGTTCGATTGGTTAAAAATGAACTTATTGTTTATTGGAAATTACAAAACCATACTTTAATAACCGCCAAAGCGAGAAAGTTGAAGCCTCTGTAGTCAAATCATGCGCTAGCAGATAAGAGCTATCATTTCTTGTGACTAATATTTAGTTCAATCATTTTTTTATAAATAATGTATATTGAGAAAAAATTGATATACTCATACATGAACGTTTATTTTCAAACGTGTCTATATGAAACAGATGAACAAAGACATTTTTTCGCAAAGGTGCAATAGTTGGCTCTATATATAAAAGCTACGACGTTCCTAATAAGATCTTAGAATTATCATGAAAATATTACTAAAAACGTGTTGTAATGTGACGCTTAAACATTTGAATACGAATGCCTTATTTGGGCTTGACCTGGCAATTTTTACATGTAATTATATGTTCAATTTAGCGACTTATTGTACGCATAAAAATGTGGACTTTCATCGATTATTATAGCAGTCATTTTCTCTTGGATATTATTTATAATCGTCATAATATGCGGCATATTACTAATCCTAGTTATACGAGTAGTTATAAATACTACAGACAAACTGCTTAATAAGGCAATAGACCTCGATCCAGAAGATGGGTTGCCATTCAACATATTTTTTACAAAAATCTTGATTCTTTTAACAGTAACTTTGTTCATTCAGATTTTTTTGTCGCTCAGCTGCGTAGTTTACGGTGGAAGCTTTATATATGAATTTCATATGGATATGCATTACGTTAAAAAATGTAGTCCTTTTGTTGGCATGATGTAACATTTCCAACACCTCCAGGGAAATTATGTATTAGACACTGCGTACTTTGAAACGAATTAGTTTAAATTGGACTCCGAAACCATTAATGCGTAAATTTTATATTTACCAGCATGTTTAGTTTCATGTGAAAATTGTCCGGTTATTCCAAATGGTAGTAGTGATTATCGTTTTGGTTGCGATGACTTATAAGCTATTAAGTCACTGCTTTAAGGCCTAGTAACTATCTTTAAAGCTACGCACGAGTTGGCCATTCTAGTGGTCTAATTGTGTTTCAAACTAATGTTTTTAGTAATACGGCACATTTTAATGGCATCTGTACTTGACCATGTAGCTTTGTCAGCCCAGTTCTTTGCGTAAATTGTTTGCACAGCGAAATTTATTTATTCTTGACTTTCCTCAGCATAAAATTTTCTCTTAGATATTTCCAGAAGGATTTCCAGACCTAACCTCCTGAAATGTACTCGTTTTTCGAAAACAGCAAAATTTGTCAATTTTGAATGCCACAAATGTGTTTATTTATTTATCTATCTATTTATACCACTTTTTTATTTCACATTTGTATGGTGCATAAATAATTAGTACACTCCAGAAGAAGAGAACCGGAAATGATTTTAATATTTTATTTTAAATGTTGTTATCACCACCCACGCAATCAACGGTTATTTAATTGTAATAGCTCATTTTATCCCTTTTGAGTGTGTATTTAAGTATACATTCGTGTTGAAATTTATTTTGTCACAATGTTATGAATGTTTTATAGAGAATTGAAAAGAACAACAAAAGAATTAGTGTACTTTACTGATTCGTTTGAGTAACGTTTGCAATGGGTAATTCTAGAATATTGTTTTATTGAACAAGAATGTCCTTCACTTCAACTAGCCGCCTTTAAAATCAGATTACGAATAGAGGACAGCAATTCAATTCGAGTGTAACCTTTCACATCGAATAATATTTCTTATCATTTCACGTTACTCTTACTCTCATTTATTTTTAAGAATAACAGACTCCGACAATGAACCATTGATTGCCGCTCTTGATGTTAGGAACGTGTAATTTAGCCCTGTTGAAAAGGATTGGTCGGATGTAATTATGAAGAATTGGTTGGCTACGAGCGCCTAAAAGGAACCTTCCAAACCTTTAGCAATCACCATAGAAAGCATTATATTCTAGGTAGAAAATATGCATAAATGGTTAAAAATAGTCAAGGAAGTGTCAGTATATCTCAAAGGTACTTTCAATAGTATAAAATAACTAAGTTATTCGTGCTGCATACTATATTGTTATTGTTCATAATCTAAAGAATTCAAATTAAAAACTTAATTCAGTGGTTAATCTAACCAAGGTGAGCTATTTCTATTAATTTGTCAAAAAATGTGCTGTGGTTTAAGAGCCCAAACTCCAAATATCCGCACCGATCTTTATTAATTAGTGACACAATCCAGATCGAAAGAAGTTATTCTAGATTTAATGCTTTTCCTCTGTACGTGTGCAAGCACACGTTACCTTCAGAGTACTGACGCACTCAATTAGATGCAGTTGTTACCAAGTAATGGAAAATAGAAAAAACTCACTATACGTTTGGTAAAGTACAAAACTGGTAAAAATTTAACATTAAAGTGCCTTTTATTGCTTTTCTAAAGATCGTAACCACTAGGTTTTAAAACTGTAGGCTTAATGTTTCAGTAAGCTGATGAAAAATATTTCATGAGATATTTATTTTACCGGAAGCAATATTGATTTAAAAAATCACCACTCACGTGCGTCCATATAAGTCCGCATTATATATATATATATATATATATATATATATATATATATATATGTAGATATATATATATAGTGTGTGTGTGTGTGTGTGCTTGTTGATTTAAGAAGGATTTATTTAGTCTAAGTTATTTAATTCTATATTGTTTTTCCATTACACGAGGTAATCCATTCTCTGTGGAATTCCTATACCTTTGATATTCTAAGAAAGTGAATTTAGTCAGCGCCGAAACGTGAGGCCCTAAAAATATTTTCTTGTAATCAGAAGGATGCGGTTGAGACAATGTGGAAATAACCGCGATTTGCCAGTAATTGCTTTAAGAGGGTGTGAAACCAGCACATATCAATTTGTCTTTAGTTCATGCGGCCTAGTGTATGTGTTTGATGAACGCCTGGGTGGCCTTGATGCTTTCTACTGTTTATATGCGTTATTCCATCTAGGTTAGATTTAGACCCTCTTTAATTAGGTAGTTTTGCAAGTTTAAAAAGTTCTTTTCTGTAAAGCAAAAGTTTCGAAGTTTTAAATGAGTCTAGCAATAATGTGACTGTTCTGTGGTTTTTTTGTTTAAAACTTAACTATTGTTTTGTAGATGAATCTAACAGGCCATTTCTTGTAGCTTTGCAACAGCTGTTAACCAAATGATTCTATCCCTGATAACAATTAATTAATTTAGAATAATTGCTACAGCCGCAAAGCTACACTCTGCTAATGGAGTCTCTTTTCGAATTTGATATCAGCTTGTGAATTTGTGTAGCATATGTAGTTGCAAAATTACAGGTGTATTGCAACCATTAATGAATTGGCAGATGATTTTATTTATTTGTAAGCCAGGGCTTAACATGTAACAAGTTCCTTCAAATGCATTTAAGAAGATATGCCAAAGTAAATATGGAAAGATATTTAATCATACTTTTTCAAGAGTTTCATCTTTATTGGTTAGTTATTGGTATAGGCAGGCACTACACCTTATGCCCATTATCTATTTAGTCAAGAAACGTTAGAATAACGTACAGTGCTATCTCCTAGAAAGTTGCGTTGAAGTGTTATTTTAATCATTTTCACATATATTCATTCACAATGCGTGTTCGAACTTTATTTATTACACAACCTTTACGAACACCGTAAATGATGCCTATTCCATGATTTTTAATAAATTGGAATTAAAATTTCTTCGTACACCTACTGCTTTAGCGAAAGGATCATTAACTGGTCTCAACTGACAACGTTGATCACATTTTAGTGATCAATATTTGTCAGTCAGCTAAACATGCCACATTCACATTTATTATTGGTTGTGAGTGTATAAACTTCAGTTTTTTTTATATTTTGGGTATAGCCTGCTGTTGCAATTGGCGGCTTCGGCCGAAACCGCTGGTTTGGACTTCGACCTTTAAATGGAACCTCCTGGCAGTCTTTCGTGTAACCTGTAGTTTTATTTTTGTCTATCTGTCTGTGGAGTTCAGTTACTTATAACAATATCTTAACCACCCCAGCTTTTAATAGTAAAACCCAGTAGAAATCGAGTCGCAACTCTTTTTTAAGTAAGTAGGATAATTATTATACATTCGTCATGATTTTAACAATACTTCAATGACATTCTTGGCTAATAAAACATAATTCCCATTGGACTATTTCGATTAATGTAGAATGATTTTCATAGAAATGCACATAATGCATTATATAGGAGTTTTAAGTCGATTCTAAAATTACGCCTAATATTATATTTATCAATCATTTATTTAAATAATTAATTAAAAATATTCAGAAATTATTTATAATCTAGTTTGCGATATTGATATAAACACCTGACCCATTATATACATACATTTGTCAGTATAAACTAAGAATTATATAGTTTAGTAAAGGCAATTCAATCGGTAGACCGGTTTCGCCATTATTGGGAACTCATCACGTACTGTCCAGAATTTGCCGCGGATGGGGTTTGAACCAGAGCACGTCTGCCTCGGAATCTGGTGCTCTAACCATTGAGCCACCCTGCCGCACTCAACGCACAATTTACAGTTATATACTATTTAATGTTTCTTAATTAGCCTTAACATCAGGTAGAGCTTGTATAGCATCTCTTTAGCCCTTAAGTTCCGAATCTGTCATTATAGAACAGATACCACGTTACATTTGGAGTGGTATTGGAATAAACAATTACATAATTAAATAAGCATACGTTTCCCGAGTGGTGATAAAATTTAATTAAATCAAGGTCGCGATCTTGATATAAACACCTGAACCATTATGTAAATACATTTGTCAGCATAAACTAAAATTTGTATAGTGTAGATAAGGAAATTTATCCTGGAGATCGGTTTCGTCTTTATTGGAAACTCATTGCGTACTGGATTAATTTTCCGGGTACATCGCTCGAACCTAGGCACGTCAGCTTCGAAATCGGGTGCTCTAACCACTGAGCCACCCAGCCGCACTTAAAAGACAATTTATTCAATAGACCGGCAGGATGGCTCAGTGGTTAGAGCATCAGATTCCGAATTTGATGTACCCAGGTTCGAGCCCTTTCCGGGGCAATTTGTGGACAGTACGTGATGAGTTCCCAATAATGACGAAACCAGTCTACTTGATGAATTGAATTTGCTTTCTTATGAAATGCTTAATTTATACTGACAAAACTACAAATAGATAGTTATGTTTCAGTTCTAATTTGTTCTTTTTTGGTTTTGATTCTTCAGTTTTGTTTTGTACTCTTGTGATTAGCAATGGAAGTGTAAAAGCATCGGTATGTACAACTAGTTTTATTTATGCTGTATAGTACGTGTGATTAAAACGCAGATTGAATTTCCTTTTAGGTCCACAATCTCTAATTAAACAATTGATCCCACTAGTTACGTCATTAACGATTGCTTAAATAATGATTTAAATGTATTTCCTTGAACAGCGAAATCCCTGATAATGTAATTCGTCATTAGAGTTAACATCTTGTTTACCTCCTGTGTGGCAGAATGGAATCACAGCAAAAAAGAAGAATTTGGAATAAGAATAGATAAAGTATTTTTCGAAAAACACACGAACTGATCCCACGTTTAATTTATGAACTACGTAAATCATTCTTGAGTGCGTCACGTAAGAATCGTACGCAAAGTTATATAATATCAATTATAGTTTATTCAACAAGGATGGCTAATCAGTCTAGAATTGTGCAAACTATGCATATGCAACTTAATGACCGTTTAAAGTTTATTTTGCTTGGTTGTGTAGTGCGATCATCACATTTAACGTATCCGCGATTTGCTATCTTATGTGGTCCATTTGCACTCTTGGTTCCGCAGATAGCCGATTAATCCACATTTCCAAGTATGCGTTCAGTTCGGCTTCGTGGTAGTTGGATTCTGATTCATCTCATCACTCCGAGGGCTTCCACGCCATTCGTACTGACCACTGGAAATGCAAATCAATCTAATCTTGATTGTATTACGTTCTGTTACCTCATTTCTATGAACACCAGAATTCTAATAACACACAATACTCTGCTCACACGACCAGATTTAAGAAAAAATTTAAACAACTGGCTGTGTGAGCAGTATACAGTTTGTTATTAAAATTCTGAAGATAGTACTGTAAATGAGGTACCGAAACGTCACCAAACAACCAAGATTAGATCGAAACTCATTTCCAGTGTCACCGTTTAGTATGTTCACAAGTTGGCCCCCAGCAACATAGTCACTACCCATGCTAAATGTTGTGCTCGAACACCATTACTGTTTCGTTCACTGATATCACATCGCTTTGCACCATGATCTTAACCCTTTTACGGGACGACCGACTTCGTTTTGTCTCAAAAAACCGGAAAAATTTATATCTACTCAAGTAGAAGTGAGCTATTTTTTTATGGAGATTTGTACCACTGTTTTGAAAACAGTTCTTTTGCGTTTCCTATTGTTCCTCGTGAATTATTTTTTTCGTCATTTGCCTTCAATGATATGTCCATAAGAACTTACGGTCGTTTTCATAATCCGCTTTCCTTATTTCAACACAAACAAATACCATTAGATATAAACACCTGACCCATTAAATAAATATATTACTACGTCGATTTCATTGGTTTATGTGCGCTTCGAGAAGGCAAATTCCTGTCCTGCTTAAATACTGTTTGTTGCGAAGAGCTAATATATATGCATGTATGTATTAGGTTTTGCGAACCTAGTAACAAATTAGTTCAGTTGTGACCAGAAGGATAAACCAAAGGCAGCATGAACGGAAAGTATAATCTCATGCACATTCGTTTCGTGCTTACTGGCGACTCATCAGTAGGAGCCGGTATTACGCCCTTTAACCACTATATATTTGGTAGAAGAATGTGGAATAATAGGACGGTACAATCTCCTAGACGAATGTGTAAACCTGTAATAGTGAAGCTAACATAATCTAAAGTCAACGACAATGCGACTTCAATGCTAACTCACACTATATAATATATATACCGAGTCTGTAAAGAATACTAGCACTATGGCTATTGTGTTAGTAACTGATACCTTTTTTGAAATCGATGAGTACCGGATACTAAAACTATGGTTTCCGAGTCGGTACATAATACCAACCTGATGGATATAAATTTATGCTAAAGTTCACCCAAATTGAGAATTACAACAATTTCCGAACACCTGTTACTCCAGTTAAACCATACACTCTGGTCTTCATCGATATCAGTTATCACATTTCGCGGTCAAGCATGACATCATTCAATTCAATATATTACAGTTAAATACTGTTTTGTTGCGAAGAGCTATATATATATGCAAGTATGTATTAGGTTTTGCGAACCTAGTAACAAATTAGTTCAGTTGTGACCAAGAGGATAAACCAAAGGCAGCATGAGACAGAAAGTATAATCCTCATGCACATTCGTTTCGTGCTTACTGGCGACTCATCAGTAGGAGCCGGTATTACGCCTTTTAAACACTATATATTTGGTAGAAGAATGTGGAATAATAGGACGGTACAATCGCAGGGGGGAGTAATCCAACTATTATTTCTATTATAATCGAGTTTGCGATCTTGATACAATCACCTGACCCATTAATTACTTACATATGTCAGTATAAATTAAGAATGGTATAGTGTTGAAAAGGCATTTCATCCAGTAGACGGTTTCGTTCTTATTGGGAACTCATCATGAACTGCCCTGTCCGCGGCAAATTCAGGCTAGTAGCTGATGAGTTCCCAATAAGGACGAGACCGGTCTACTGGATGAATTGCCTTTTCCACACTATACAGTACTTAGTTTATACTGACATATGTAAGTACTTAATGGGCCAGGTGTTTGATTATAGTAATTGCTAACACCGCCCGCGTAATCAATGTTCATTTATTCATATAAATACCGCTAGTACAAATTGACAACGTGTCTAAATAATAAGAATTCGTTTATCTGTTTATTGACACTCAGATTTTTGTTTGCAAATGTAAACTGTTATTGCTCCATTTTTAGCTTTAAATCAAGTTTGCGAACTTGAAATAAACACCAACCCCATTTTTAGCTTGTATGTGAACAATTTGGTAAAATTGTACGCATGCAAATATAGTAGACATATAATTCTGTATCGCCTACATTACAGTTAGGCCTTTCATATGCGAGTAATAGTTCAGAATTTGTTGCTAGTATTAATTTCAAGCAGTGAACAGAACTCACAATAATGAAACTATCTCTAATATCAAGGAATTAAAAACTAGTATACAAAAACTCAGGGCATATAAAATTAAAAATCTATATTTAAAGTTGTGCTGATTTATTTTCTAAGGCATTACAAAAACATTTGATAAAGTTCGTTATTCATTAGAAACGAACCATACCATATATGGGATGGATCTAAGCGAGTAGCAATTTTCAAATGTAAGCGTTTAATGAGCTGTTTGAAGTGAAGTCTAGAGGAAATGCAATAAATGCCACATTTGTGGAAAAGTCACTGTTTCCAATGCACAATACACTAGTGACAACGGATAGGAATCAGTTCAGAATTGTTAGTAGGAGAAACGGCGAGAAAGCGCCTTAAAATTAATGACCAACATGATTTAGGTATATTTTCAAGAAAATTTAAATAGGTGCATAAATTAGATTAAACAATCAATGATGGCGTGGGTGGTGGTAACAATTCTTTAAATCAAGTTTGTCAGCTTGAAGTAACCACCGATCCCATCGCATTTTATCAGCTGTCGAACAACATAACTAAACTACCGTCATTCACGAGTACTCACGCGTTTCGACCTATGTGTGACTGTCGGTAATTGCGCTATTTTGTTCGACGACTGGTTAAATGCTATGGCATTGGTGTTTACTTCAAGCTCGCAAACTTGATTTACAGGACATAAATCAGATGTTTAAATTATATGTTCATAGTAATCTTTGAAAACATTGATTTTCTTATTTTAAAGTTGTTATATTCGATTAAATTTGTCATAAGTAACTGTCATAAAAATCTTTGAATTTTCTTTGCACATAAAGTAGCTTTTTGTTTTGATTCCCTTCAATTCATAATTTTTCAAGAAGGACCTTGTTTCTTTTGCCTCGTCCCTTCGTTGATTATCATATTTTCCACATTCTGTATATGAAATTAATTATTTATTTATCTTACATGGTTTTGTTCTACTTTCCCCCCATTTTAATGCGTTAGACTATAAATCTTACTTCAACATAGCTTTATTTATAGATGTTTGATTTTGTATAATGTACTTTTAATGTCCTGTAATTCAATCTTTATAGAAAGTTTTGTTATTGTTAATTCTGTTCATGGCTTGATAGGTTATTTTCTTGCATGAAATGCAGTTTACGCATTTATGAGTTTTTCAATTTTTTGTTCGTAACATATACGTCAAGCTAATATTAGTGATTAATATTCGCACAAACTGAAAAATTATTACTCATTCATGAAAGGCAAATCGTTCATGTAGGTAATGGAGAATTTAGTGTCTACTACGTATTTATAGTGGAGATATTGTGTGTAGACATATAATTGGTTAGTTAAGATTATTCTCTTACACACTAACAATGGAACAATTATAGTTTATATTGACGTACGTAAATCTGAGCTTAAATAATTATATAAACGAATTATGGTTATTTAAACACTGATAGTTTGTGGTCTAAATATCGTTATTTTTTTTCAAATAATTAGCGCTTATTGTGAAGATTTATTCGAAATATCATCCAACTAATGTGAAGAAATCTGTTTAGGGGAGTATTAGAAGAATATTTCTATGCAAAAGAACTATTTAAAAAAAAATGCTGTTTGTTGTAACTATCGTCATACTATTTATATGTCGGTATTGTAGAGGCTCCATATGACATTTTCATTTTTTAGCAACTTTTGTTATCTTAAACTGCGGCTATGTACAAATATCCTTTTTTTGTTTTCTTTAAAGAGGCCGTTGATCAACATTTAATCTATTTAATGCAGTAATATTTAAGAGTCAAAATCACCACCCGTGCAATAATTGGTTATTGCAGTAATTTTTACATTAATCGTACTGACTCATAGGTCTGATGTCAGTTGCATGCCAATGATTGGTGGTTTGTGTCTAATAATCCACCTTTCTCGTCCAAATTTGTAGTTGATTTGGATTGTAGGCACGATTTCTAGTAATGAGTAGTCAGTATGCATGAAGCCTATTCGTGTTTTCAAATTTACTTTTCAAGCTAGCCTTAGCATATCCTCCTGGTTGCAAATGAAGTGAAATGTTACTAATTTCGACATACACAGAAAATCTTTTTAAATGATTTTTTTTAGTTTGACAGTGAGTTTGCATTGTTGTACAAATTTAGTTGCAATCGTTGAAATATGAAAATGCACATACTTCACTGATATGTTAAATTAATAAGTAACCTAAGTGGACAGATATGTCAATATACCAAACTTTCAGCTTTGTCGTTTTCTTATCTGGATCTGACCGAAGTTTCAAAATTAAAATTACAAAATTTAATTTTTCTAGCATAGCCTTATGTGAGCTAAAGCAAAAATGTCTTTTGTTGTTCTGACTGAAGACTTATGCAGATTTTCAATAAATTTATTTAAAAATAAATTATTTCATTTGCCCTTTGTCTAAAAAGTGTAGCTCTGAAATCTGCAAATTATGCGTTCAACTTTTCATGGTTGGCTTCTTGGATTTGCTTTGTGTGTCAACCAGTAATACCTTTAAAAAAAAGCAAGTCGAGTTTCAAGAAATTGCGAACCCGTTTCGATTGCCTTTTTATGCGTGCTGAAGGACTTTGCGTGACAATTGTCCGCCCAATTAGCCTGCATTTGATCTATGGACGTTTCAATGAATTTACTCTTCGTTATTATAGTCGACAAAACGAATTTAAATATTAAAGAGAGTAAGACATTTTGAATACCTTTTCACTTGTGTTTTAGTTTAAGGTTTTTAAATTACTCATGTAAACGGCTCCCTCCGAGCAAAAGTTTTTTATTCACCTCCACGTTAATTGTGCTCTAGTTGTGAAGCCTGCCATTTCATGGCTATGCTGTGCGTGTGAGATAAATGTCAAATTTAATTAGGTAAGTCTTTGACATCAATTAACACGCGGAGATCGTTGTTATTGCTCTTAACTGTCGAATCTACATCAATAAAACGCATCTCAACGTTAGATAAATGTTTAGAGCATTGTGCGATTAAAAACACGTAAATAGCCTGTGTGTAGTGAATTTTGCTATTCAAAACATTTCAATGTCTGACTTCATTAAGGGTAATCAGATTGAAATGATAGTTGCAAATTTTTGTATATAATGGATTGTAGAAGTATCGTATGTTCGTATTGAACACACACACAAATTTATATATATATATATATATATATATATATATATATATATATATATATATATATATATATATATATGAACATGCACGAAAATTGACCTAATTTCCTTTATTCGCTTTCGCGTCTAGTTATTTTATTTTACACTAACGCAAATGAACATATTTTACATGAATAACATACCAGCTGCAAAATGTGGGAGTCGCAATGCGCAGACCGGCAATGAACTGTGAAATTAAATTAATTTCGATCAATAGTTTAGACTTGTTTGACACAGTAGACTAGCGAATGATTATTGAACTATGAGTCACTAAGATTAAGCATTCTAAACATAAATTATAATGCAAATTTAGCATCTAATCTCTTCGATATTACCGAAGCTCAATGTACAGATGCTTGCAATTCATCAGAAAGGCGGATATAGCTTAATGAAGTCTATTTACGCTAGGTGGCAAAAATTGTAATCATATTTTTATTGATTATTTCTTTGATAAAAAATTGATTTATATGTTTGTAGACGGGTAAAAAATCGGTGATTTGATGGATAATTCCTAGTGTGAATTATTTGCTTTCTTTATGACATCTTACATGATCGGCACATTTGCAAAATTAATTTGTTTTAACGAAAGGTGTCATTTAAAATGTGGTGCTTTCTCTAGTAGTTGTTAACTAAGCTTGAAATTTCGCTAACATTAATAGGCTAATGCATTATTAATCGAATATGAGTCAACAAAAAATAAAATAGTTTTCAATCAATAATTTAGACTTGTATGACACAGTAGGCTAATGAATCGTTATTTAAAAATGAGTCGCAAAGATCAAACATTCTTAAACAGTTATAATAATGCAAATTTAGATTCTAATATCTTCGAATGTACGAAAGCTAAATGTCCATATACGTGCAAATCATCACTTATGCGGATAACACATTTGCTTAAATATTCTTTTGTGAGTACTGTACTGTTTATATGTGATTAGAGGCCTGATGATGATTTCGGAAAGGAAAAATCGAATGGTCGCCAGTTAACGAAGATTAGATCGTACCTTATTTCCAGTGGTTAGTATGAACGATGTTGAAGCCTTCGGAAGAAAGGAAAGAATCCGCACCGAACCAAAAAGACGACAAAATCAATACGTACTTGGAAATTTGAATCGATCGGAACTTTGAAAAATTGATAGTGCAAAGCAACAACCCGCGAACGAAAGTCGCGGGGAGTCAAAATATGAAGCTCGCACTGTGCAATCATTCAAATTATAACTAATACGGATATAGCTCTATAAAATCTATTTACGATAGATGACCAAAACTGTAATCATATTTTAAGTTAATTATTGATTTTATAAAAAATTGTTTTACATGTATGCATACGAGTAACAAATCTATGAGAGGAACAACTCTACAAACTTAATTGCAAAAAAGTTTGTTTTATCAAAAACAGCTATTTAAATTGTTCTTTCTTTTCCTAAGAAATGTTGCGCAATCTATGTGGTCATCGTAATATTCTTGTTCTTCAGCGCCTATTCCATAGGAATGGCAGTTTAAGTAGCTCTAACCGGTCTACGTTGATGACAATCTAGGATAAATTTAAAACTCGCGTATGTGATGAAGTACAGAGTTTATGCATTTACTGGAGTAACAGGTGTTCAGAAGTAGTTTTAATTCTCAATTTTGGTGAAATTTAGCATATCTTGAAATCCATTGTGTTGGTACCATTTGCCGACTCGGCAATCATGGTTTTGGTATCAGGTACTGACTCAAAAAACAGTCGCATTGTTAAAGATTATATGGAGTTAGCTCCACTCTTGCAAGTTTAAATCTTCGTATATGAGATTGTACCGACAAATTGTCTCGCTTTCCTTACAAAAACAAAGAGTGGGCGTAGGGCATAACATTGTCTCCTACTGATAAGTCGCCAGTGAGCACGAAAAGAGTGTGCACAAGAGATTATACGTTCCGTTAATGCTGTCATTGGTTTTTATTCGGGTACTTTTTGAAGTAATTTGTTACTAGGTGTGCAAGACCTAATACACAATCATTTAGATGACGTTGCAATGTCCTTATACTTAGAGACTAATTCCTTGTGGTTTTGTTTTTTCATGTCTTACTTTAATCAACTTTCCTTTTTTGTTAGCATTATCTGTAAATTCTTCTATATATTTAAAATAGTTCATATGTACTTTTGAGGGAAACTGGTATTTTATGCTTTTCCTATCCATTGTTAGTTCATATTTTCGCCTATCTAAACTCTGAAGTACGTCTTTGACTAAATTTAATCAAAGCCGATGCTTAAGAACCTTATAATTTAAATTATCATTTAAAAAAAATTGGGGTCAGCTTTCTATTTCAAACATACTTTGTTAAACGTGATATTTCATTCATCGTTCTTTTGCTGGAGTTCAACGTAGTGACTGTACTTGCGTCACATGTTGCCAAATACCGTTTGGATGGTGTTGATCCTGTTGTGGTATTAATGTTGTCTTAGACTAATGTCTTTGATTTGAAGCTCCTTGGAAACTGTATGAAACCTGCGCCTTATCTGTTTCCTTATTTTGGAGTAACTGTTTGTTGCTTCTAATGAACACGAAACGTCAGGCCAATTACAAAGAATTTTAATTCAAAATATTCATTTGTCCTGAAGCATTTGACAAACCACATGGTGGGTTTTTGATTTGCTAGCGATTTCCAAAAATTAATAGGCAGAAAAATCAAACCACATGTGGTATAGAGATTAATCATTTTTTCTCCATTCTGCCTCGTATGGTCAACTGGTCTTGATAAATAAACTAGATCTGCCGTATGTCTACGAAAGCGTCACATTTAAAATTTTTCTTTATATAACGGCTTTACCGTAGTGTGTTTTATGCTCTATTTCTAATTGGATAATGGTCCTGTTCGTACCACCTCCCGGAGGAAATATGCCATTGGTTAGCCTGTTATTCGTCTATTTTTTTATTAGTTTTGTTGTCTTTTCGTTATCGGTTTTCTGCTTAATACTGTTGAACGCAAAATTTTTTGTAATCTTGATAAATGAAAATTAAGAAAGTTTGTTATTTGTGCCTTGATGCTGTGGTTACAGAACGAGCGCATTCCGGGTAGATGGGTGCTAAATGAGCCCATTTAATTTGGGTCTTGTAATTGCTTAATACCTTCTCATTCGATGTCGTATGAAAAACCGATTTCTCCAGTGAGTCATAAGTACATGAAAGGGTTAACTCTATAATTAATGCTAGATTACTATGAAGTTACAACAAAATGTCTCGGTTTAAATTATGTGAATCAGGTTTTCTGACATGCCTCTGTCACAAGCCTCCGATGTGAACTCCACAATCTTGACTTCAATTATAAACATCTCCAATCGCAAAAAAGTTAGTTGTGCTTCAGTTGTTGAGATTTTGCTTTCTATCAAGCATCTTTTAGGGAAGCTTCTATATCATGATATACATCAATGTTGTCATTTACATTTAAACAATCCAGTATAGTAGCCGAGAATCTACTATTATCTCTGATAAACACATCATATCCTCTCTATGCCTAGTTTTCATCCATGCAGTATTTACAGTATACTACTGAACAAACTTATTATTATCCAGATAATTGTTAAGTCTTTATTACAGTACTTGGCTTCTAAATCATTTTAAGCTATAACATTTATTCTTCATTCGATACTGGTTACTTAAAATGGGAGGATTTAAAATAACATACCCCCACCAGATTCTTCTGCATAACAGCATCTAGATCGAACTGATGGTTAAGATTTTTATCAGCTTATCTTACGCTAAAGCTATTGAATTTCTTATTAACGTAGAACTAATGTCTATTCAACTTTTCTATAGGCTAGCAGAAATGCATCATTGCAACTCAGTTTGCAAAAGTCGTGTTTTATTTGAGTTAGGTTTATCAAAGTCTATTTGGCTTGGCTCAGATTGTTGATAATTTGCTAGATGTCCAACATAGACTTCAAAAGATATGCATGATCAATGAAGCGGAAACGTGTGTAAATCTCCTAATTTTACTCCGACTACAGTTTTTTTCATCTAAGGCTCGTTATATAAACTTCTTTTTTTACATTGTCTTAGTGTGGTTGCATTCTTTTCTGTTGTGTGTGTTTGGCTTTTACTTACGCGCCGGATGACTACTGTCTGCGCTCTCTTCTTTAGATACTTCTGTTTTTAGCATATTAGGCCTACGCCAACTAGGAAGGGACGGCCCGTTGTTTTTCTCCAGCCGCGCATAACTTTGCACTGCATTATCTGTGTCTTATTCAGATGTAATGCTGTTTAGAATAAAGCTTACGCGAAGACTGCGTTTTCATTCTCTTTAAAATTGCTCACCCATACACAAAGTGGAATTCGGGCGTCGTGTTGGTTCGCATTGACAGGTAGCCTGTGTGTACCTCGCGCATGCCTATGGCCCTGGGCTGTTTAGGCAAAAATGTATTGTTCGGGTGGGGATAGACATTAATTAAAAAAAGTTTTCAGACTTAAGAATATCACCAGTCATATTTTATATGAACAATAGCGAAGCACAGGTAAATAACCGCCAGACGCGCGCACTGATGTGATTCCCGTCGTAAAGGCCATCCCCTCCTCAACGTGGTACGACGGTGTCAACCATGTCTCGATGGCCGATCGTACATGGGCTAACGGGGCTATGGCGGTGGTGTCACCAGGGCGTGGTGGATTTCCGACCGGCAATCGGATCTCCTATAAAATACCACATGAGCCCGAAGACGGCACCATGACTCGGCGTGTGTCCCCGCCACAAAAGGGTTCAACAGCCACAGGATTACATGGACTCCTGGACAGTACCCCGTACTTCCGAATGGCGAATGAGCTCTCAACAGCCACCGGCAACCATGCAACTTACTGCTGCCTTGCAGACTGCGCTTGGATGTGCAAAGGCTAGAGGTGCGTCCTCGATCAAAAAGCCGAGTGGTGAGGGGACACCACTTGTACCAAATTCCCAAGAAACTCCATGAAATGTCACAAATACCGTTCATGCTACGGCGTCCCCGGCAAGCGACGCGCTCTGTATCAGCGCGAAAACACCTATTTATTTCGGGTGTTGGAATGTTTGATGTTCCGAAATGGCTGCCAACCGCCCGGCATGGAGAGGTATAATCCGGGATTTCTATGGAGCCGGCTTATCCTCCAAAAGGAGTCAGCCGCAGTAAAGTAAAGTAACTGATGTGATTCGACATTCCACTGGGATGATTAGCGCACGATGCTAATCTATCAAACGAGAATCAATCCACAATGCCTATAAAAGATATGACAAATCTTGAATGCGGCTCTTATTCCTATAAAACTCACATACAATTCACTTGGCAGCTGACTTTCTATCGAAGTAAAATATATGCGGGATTTAAGAGCCGCATTCCAGATTTGTCGTATATTTTATATGCATTGCGGTTCGATTCTCATTTTTTAGTTTATTGTCGTGCTCTGTTGATCATCGTGGAATATCGAACACGTCATTACGTGCGCCTGACGTTTGTTTAGCTATGCTTCGCTACTGCTCATCTAAAATTTGGCTGCTGATATTCTGAAGTCGGAAAACGTGCCATAACTAATGCCTATCACCATCCGAACAATAACTGTTTTCGTAAACTTCCCAAGCCCATAGACATGCGTTAGGTACACACGGTCTACTTGCCATTAGGAACCGACACGAAACCCGAATTCTACTATATGTATTGACGAGCAATTTGAGACAGAATGAAGGTGCAGTCTTCGCGTAGGTTTTAGTCTAATCAGCTGATAATTCAGTGCGAAGTTATGCGCGGCTGTAGAAAAACAATGGGCCGTGCCTTCCTAGTCGGCATGTGTTCATGACGCTTTTCGTCTTGCCGAATTTTTTTACCAGACGTCGTATTGTCTGGCTTAGGCAAGTGTATTGTGATGTTGTCGTTTGCACAGATAGTATTAATTGTTTTAGGTTTAACATTTTGCTATTTGATGAAACTTACTAGTTTTTCTGGTTTTCTGGTTTTTTCATAATTGCATCTGACTTGAATTTAGCTATTGATAAATTTGCAAACGTTTCCTAATTTGAATTTGTATGTACTATTTTGCGTATCCTTGTGTCTTCAACTTTAAAGACATAATTGGAAATATAAAAGAAAACTCATTATGTTCCGAACATTTAATTTTGTTAGAATGTCATGCCCGTTTGACCGGTTTGGCTAACTGGGAATTTAACTAGCATTCGATTAGTTATTACATTCCAGGTATGATAATGATGATTATTATGGCGCGGTTGTTGATGGCATAGCTGAATATAGTGGTGGTTGTGATGTTGAAGAAATTATGACATAAACTATTCGCAATGTTAAGGTGAAGAATGCCTAAGGAATAATTTTTGCTTTACTGAGTTCTGATGCGATTGATTTATTTTCTTTTCACATCGTTATGATATAAATGTATAAAAAAACATTTCTGCATAGTTATTCTTTGGATATGTAAAAAAAAATTATAAAGCGTCAACAATAAATCAAACTGTTAAATGGTGAGAATTAAGCTGACTTTAAAACTGAGCCTAGATAATTTGTGAACTGATCAAGCACCAGATAAATCTTGCAAGACATTATTAGCGTAAATCTAAAGTGGACCAGATTAATGATGCTCAAAGTGTTATCGATTAATTCATTTATTAGCAAGTAGCTGTACATCTATTTACCGATTAAATTAAACGTGACACTAAATAAACGTCAGATTGCGAGCAAATAACAATAGCGTGCGGCAAGGTAACTCAGCGTCTAGAGTAACAGACTCCGAAGCAGACGTGCCCAGGTTCGAGCCCTGTCCGCGGCAAATAATGGATTGTACGTGAAGAGTTCTCAGTAAGGAAGAAATCGGTCTACCGGATAAATTGCCTTCTCTGCGTTATACAATGCTTATTTTATCCTGACAAATGTACGTATATAATGGGACTGGTGCTTACATTACAATTGCAACCTTGATTTAAATAAATGGTATCAGCGCCCCCGCGACCAATGATCGTTTAAATTCATGCTCTGTCAATAAAATGGTTTAACGGAATATATTAAATTAAAAATGATAGATCACATTTTAAAAAAAATCTTGTAGTATATTTTTTTGCTATCATTACTCAAATATTTTTAGATTAAAATGATCATCTACTGAATAGGCTCACAAGGTTTGTTTTACAGGCATGAAAAATACTCAACATTTAAGTACTACTTGAATCAAAAATATTTTATTGTCGGTGGGTTAAATGCTTCTTAAGCAGTTGTATTAATCTCTTTCATAAAATTTTCACTCTTAATAGATTACTTCTCTCTATGTCTTCACGAAATCTTTCTAGATAATAGACGTGTTTCGAACATTTATTTGTTTTATTACCTGATCTGTGTTAGTCAACTCAAAGATCAAGTGATTTTGATAAATAATGTTTCTCAATTTTATCATTCTGTTAATATATTTGGTTTTTTTCATATTTTAATCGATCTCATGCCGTTGATTGTCTTCGTTTTGCTTGCTAAGTCAGCGAGCATCTTACTCATCAGCGTCTTGCCAAAGTTAGCATGAAAAAAGAAGTAATCTAACTTTTACACGCGTTTCGTGCTTACTGCTGGCTCACTAATAGGAACCGCCACTACGCACAATATGCAATATATCGTCCAACTTACCCACATTTTAGCAAATATATAGTGGGTATAGGGTGTAGTATCGGCGACTTAACAGTAGGAACACTGTATGCTTGTGTAGATGAGATAGTACCTTTTATCATGTTGTCTTTATCATATCATTCTGGTACTATTTAAACTAATTTCTTACTCAGTGCGCGAGAACTAATACACAGATGCATACATATTAACTCACGGCAACAAAAAATTCCCGACGCAGTATTGATCGTTTCATTTTTGTGTTTTCTGTTTCAAGGTCGCCATAACCAGATTGTTGTACCTGGCACTCGATCCGACTAATTCGATTGCGGAAGCCTATAAAATCATCCAAGCTACATTTTCTGTGAAAAGTTAAATAAAATGGGACTGGTGTTTCTTAGAAGCTGACAAACCAGATTTACAACACTGTTATCACCACTTGCGCAATTAGTGATTGTTTAATTGTTTAACATATGTACGTGTGGCAAAAGCTACAAAAATTTTATTCTCGCTACTGTATTTAAATTGTGCACCCAACGTTTTCAGTCAAGTACAAAGTATGCAACACTACCAGAGGTTAGAATAGAAAATCTGATTTTCCATAACTTGTATGCAAATTGTGGTTTCATCCTCGGTAGTCAGTCTGTCATCTCGCCGTTATGAGAACCATTGCTGTTTCATTTGCATCCGTATGTGCGACTGATTGTAGTTGTGCTCTGTTCTGCAATGGGTTAAATAAACTTTTAAGAATAGTTAAATCGATTTCAGTTGGTCTGCTAAAATGTTTATATTATACAATAGAAGCAGAGAAGACATACCTTTTGTTTAAAGTTTTGTGTCAATAGTAATACGCTGTCGCATCTGTTGATTACTTCATAAACCGCTACCCATACATTTCTTTTAAAATATCTTACACGCAGTTAAATGTACAAATACGGACATCGTCATCAGAAGAAATACATGAGCACTCAAAATCTGGTGCTTCACTTTCGCATGACCAAAAATAAATGTTATTATCTACCATGTAAATAAAAAGAGAATAATAAGTAAAGATTATCGTCGTTTATTGGCTCATAACTAAACAAACATTGGTTGCGCGGGCGGTGATAACAATTATTACAATCAAGGTTGCGATCTTGATATATGCTCCTGACCCATTAATTGCTTACTTATGTCAGTATAAACTAAGAATTTTGTAGTGTAGAAAAGGAAATTCATCCAGTAGACCGGTTTCGTCCTTATTGGGAACTCATCATGTACTGGCCAAAAATTGCCGCTGACAGGGTGTGGCAATGGCCACCTTTAAGACAAATAATGAACAAAGGGTCTTATCTAGGGCAGACAGTATTTCAATAGAAATTCCTCGCAGAAGCGTCCGTATAAGAATGAAGCAGTCAGCCCAATGAGAAAAGCAGACTTAGAGCTGAAGTGAACATAAATTAATTAATGTGTAAATTTGTTTTATTAAATCGATGCTCGTTGTGCGAGCAAAATTCTATATATAATTGAGTAAATATAAAGCATTTGGTGTACATTTAAAATGGCTTCTGATGGGTTGGAAACGTTGATTCAGGCATTGACTTCTCAAAGGAATAATTTAACTGCAGAATTAGGCATAATTAATGCTCGTCTAGACGATACGCTAATAATAAATACAGAAGACATACAAGTACGTAGACCATCCAACATAGCTGGACAAAACACTTTTCATTTAATGCGTGAATCTGAATACCAAAGAAAACAAGTATTTCATTTGGTTCTGAATTTGCAAGCAAATAATCGCATTCGATTTCAAAGTATACTCCTAATTTGTTAATTATGAAATATTTGGCAACAGTTGTTTCATGTAATGACAGGGATAACAGTCCCAAATAACTTTAATAAGTTAGGAGGAGAGGTTCATTTGAACAGTCGTGGATGTCATTTCCAGTAGAACATTCCACGAAAAATATACCTCGATTATTTTTGTACTCAGACGGATACGGATCTGACATCTGAGTATTTATGAAAAATTAAAGGACACAAATCTGTACACATGTAAATAAGAATTGTATTGTAACACGCCGCTCCGTGTTACAAACCAACAATGTTCGATACAGTGCTCTTTAAGGTCAAATAATCTAAATCTGTTCTTATACAATATTTCTCTTAACTGTGATTTTAGGAACAATCTCTGTTAGTTTCAAGCAGTTTTAATCGATATTTCTTGAACTGCAATTTTATTTGTAATTAATAGTGTTTTTATTAGATAAACAGAACCGCGCGCGATCCGCGAGGATCACGCGGTGGACTATTGTGTCACTGCGAATTTATTTCGTTTGTTGGCTAAGTTACACTTTGGATTTACTGTGCATATTCAAGAAGGCCTATCCGAACTTCAGAGAATAATGGATTAGTATAATGTCATGAGTTTAAAACAATAGCAAGCAGTGAACTAAATATTTGTGAGATTTTTGTCATTGAAGTCTTTATACGGTTTACATATCCTTTTTTAGTGATAACTTTTAACATTGATTCCATTCATGTCATCACGTATTTTCAGTCGAGTTTTTATGATTGAAGTCTTTAAACGATTTAAATATTCCTTTTTAGTGATAACTTTTAACCTTGATTCCATTCATGTCATCATGTATTTTCAATCGAGTTTTTGTCATTGAAGTCTTTATGGGGCTAACCCCTTCATTTTTAATGATAACTTTTAACGATGACTTTTTCCACATCATCTTATGTTTTAAATCGATGGTATAAATACAGCTCAATTCAGACATTTAAAAGCGAATAACTGATTGTGCATTAAACATTTCTCTTTGTAAACATAAATCATTTCAACATTTGTCGTCTAGAAGACGGACAATTTAGTTCAACTGTGAATAGTTTTTAAGACCTATTCTTGCATTAAAATCTGTTTTATTGTCGACCTACACATGGTCAGTGTGGACTAATTGTGAATTATATTTCTATTTGCAAGATTATATCTAATATATGTATGGAACCTAGTTTCGGCTTCTCATATCAACCATCCAAAAAGGATCAGAGACTGATTAGGCGCACGGGTAGTAATAATAGCCACCATTGATGTGTAGGACGGGTATAGAATCATGAACTAGATAGCAACCCCGCAAAAATACCCCTACAGTATTAAGCTTTAGCAAATCTCACAGACGTGTTTATCCACCAACATAAAATTTAACAGATAAACGACATTTATAAAATTTAAATCACCATTCCATCTTTTCAATAAAAAGACTGAAGATGGATTTCGTAGCTAGCTAGTGTATAAGAACGATAGATTACGCGCGCGGTTTGAAATGGCTCCGATTTTGTCGCATACTGATATTGAAAAAATCGTTATGAACCTTCAGAACTCAATGAAGGTGTTGAAGGAAGAAAACAACTATTTAAAAAAATGAAATGTCCAAATTGAAGAATGATGCTGTTGTAAATGTGAAGAAATTGGAGCAAGCGGTGAAGAATAATGAAACCTTAAGCGCGCATATTGTTGAACTGACTGAGGCACTACATACGAAGTTAGACAAATTACATACAGATGTTCTGCCATGGATTAAACTGGCTGATATAACAGTAGCAGGCGACACACCAGTTAAAAACAAGTCATCAGGTGAAGAACTACTGAATATATTAGCAACCGAAGTCTCAGCGCGCAACAGCAAACAAGATCAGTAAGTTTTATTTAATCTTGATGCAAATTCCGATGTAAAAGACGTCGAGAAAATAAATGCTTTAATAAACGAAGAGACGCATGCCGATATTGCTAAATGCTATAAGGTAGGGAAACGGTCAGATCGTCCAAAGCCAGTAGGTGTAAAACTATCAAAAAGTTCAACAAATATGCAGATAGAGTTTATCAATTAAAAGAAAGATGAGAATTCGAGTGTTCACACCATATTTATTGGATGGGACAAAACGTTTCTCCAACGGAAGTTGGCGAAAGCAAAAAGTTAAAGAACAACCAGGAATGGAAGCCGTCAACCTCTGATCAAGCTATTATAAGGAATCTATCGAGTGAGACTGCAACATCAAAAAACGATGTATCATTACTAAAGGTTGTGGACAGCGGGGGGAGAAAAAGTATGGCCTCAAAACCCGAGAAACGAACAGTAAAGAAGCTAACAAAGCGGAATCAGTAAAACTCGATAATTGCTTAGATAAGTCGTATTCTACATTTACTTTATTTTATGCTAACTTTCGAAGTGTTAGGAACAAAAACATTTTGCTGTGTAATTTTATAATAAGTAACAATTTTGATTTTATAATATTATCTGAAACTTGGCATAAAAAGGATATTGAAAACCATGAATTTTATATTCCTCATTATTCTTTATTCAGAAAAGACAGATCGCTGGATAAAAGAGGTGGTGGAATACTCATTTATAGTAAATCTGTATTAAATGCGAAAATTTTACATACTAGTGAAGATAATGCTATCATTGATTTTTTATCTATACAAATTGATAATCTGATCTTAACCGCGGTTTACAGACCGCCGTATGCTACTTTATATGATGATCAAACATTTACCAATTCTTTTCAATCTATTTTTGACTGTCATGGCTATAATGTAGTGGTAGGTGACTTTAATAAGTTACATGACTGTGAAATAATCAATTTTTTTCTAATCATGATCTCAAGCAGATTATAAATGAATCAACTAGGGTTCGCAATGCTTAGATCATGTATACTTAGAAATTGAAACGGTGAAATCACACAGTTATGATGTTGTTAATTATTTCAAAGAATTGGATCACAAACAAATTATTTTACAATGGAACATCTTGAGTAGCAAAACACAGAAACTTAATTTTGAAAATGCACACGTGCACTGTTCCAGAATCAACTGGAATCTTTTTAGAGAATTAAGCATACTGATTGATTATGAAAGTTTTTATTTCTTGAACACTGACGAATTTGTTTCTTCTGTTTCATCGTTATTATCTATTTTATTTCAGGCATCTACGTTTACGGACATTATACCGAAACGAATTAATAGGAAATTGTGTAAACTAAGAATTAAACGAGATAATATAATAAAGTGTAGTCTTATCAATAGTATTAAACAAATGAGGTTAGATTTGATTGATAACGAAATTAATTGATCACTTGCTGATAATTCGTCAAAGATCAGAACGAATTATTTTGGCCGAAATGAAGAGTAATCCTAGACTAGGATACAAACTCCTCACAGATTACAGTAAATATAAGGAAAAGTTAAAGCTTATATTACCTGTGGATAAAACTGAGTATGAATTTCTCTGTGAATTGGATGAAGTATTTGGCAATTTGATATGTAATCCACAGAATGAAAGAAATTTCATGGAACTACCTGATCCTTTGGGAGACCAGGAACCAGGACTTGTTATTGACAGTGATGAATTGATAAAATTAATGTTAAAAATCAAATCAAAAAAACAAAAAGATCACCTTGGTATTTCGATTGATAACCTGCTTCAATTACCCTTAACTTTTACGAATGCGCTCTGCAACTTTATAAATAGAATTTTGAAGAATGGGAAATTACCAATCGATATACTAACGATAGTAGCTAAACCGTTGCCAAAAGTAAGTAAGCCAACGTGCGCCAGTGATTATAGATTAATCTCTATTATCCCTTCGTTTTTTAAGATAATAGAACGATTGATACTAGATCATTTAGAACGTATGTTGCCGGCTGATTTTGATTTATGTCAACATGGCTTTACGAAAGATAGATCGACAACTACTAATATGCTTTCTATGTGGAAACATGTAATTACATTAGATGAGAATAAGTTAGATGCATTAATTGTATTTATAGATATCTCAAAAGCTTTTGACTCTATATCTTTTGATGCTATTTTGAATGCGATTAGTTTGTTGAATATTGATCCGAATATTTTTAGATTACTTAAATACTATTTATATAATCGACGAATGAGTATTCAAGTAAACGATTTGATATCAAAATCGAAACGAGTAACGAGTGGAGTTCCACAGGGATCAAGCTTGGGGCCAATTTTATTTAAAATTGTATTTGCACATTTGGAAACTAAGATCCTTAACGGTCGAGTTTGCAAATTCGCTGATGATTTAAAAATAATCTTCCCAATTGATCCAAAAAATGTCGAATTCTCCAAAAATAATGTGACATTAGATTTATATGATTTGAGTAGATATTTGATTACACTAGGGCTGAGAATAAACAATAAAAAGACGAGCGTTTTAAAAAAAGGTAACAGAACAAACTTTCATTATGTTTATTTTCATGATGCTATGACTAATTATGTGTTTGAGATTAAACTTATGCAAGAAATAAAGGATTTATGCATAACTATTCAATGTATAGCTTCTGGTGAGAGATATATTGAAGGTATAGTACGCAGTGCCAAGAAAAGATGGACACTAATAAATCGAAATATCTTATCGAATGACATAAAACTTAAAAGGTATATAATATGGATTAGACCGACACTAGAATATGCTGTCGCTACTTGGAATCCATTAAAAAAGGGTTTGTCCAATACGATAGTGAGATATACTTATCTACATGAGACTTATTGCACAATTTTATGTGATGTGATAACTTTTTTTATACATTGTACATTTTACAATTTTATTTTTTGATGAAACATATGTGGTTTGAATCCAAATAAAGATATTCTATTCTTTTCAATTCTAAATATAAAGCTGCATTTAGTACGCAATTTGTCAAGAAAACACATGCAATTTTTTTTCTACATGAATATTCAAAATACAGTATATATTAGAACTATGTTCGAAGCGGATTTACATTGAAAGTGGCACGCAACACAAATATCATTTTTCTGATATAAAATAATTTCGCGAAGGAGATTGTGATTAATATTGTGAGACAAATTTCAAGTCCAGTTCAACAACTGGATCGTTAGAAAATCAATTATAATATTTTAATGTCAGGTTGTAACATGTGTAATATTGAAGCACCACAATCTATTTCATCATAATTTAGCCAATTCGTCTTCATGGTCTGACTTCTATGATATAAACTCTTCTCGTTTAATCGACGAAACAGTTCACTTAATCCGTTTAGAACTACTGCTTTCTAGATTCGATGAGAGAATCGAGAAAAAATATAGCCATAATTATAGGATTTACAATTAAAATTAGAATTAAAATCATTTATTTAGATTCAGTACAAATATGATCAATTAAATTTAATGTACAGATGACAAAATTTACAGAAAGAATGTTGTTTACATCAGATAAACCAAACGCCTATATTATTCATTTTCTAATAATTAGGTAACGTAGAATTGAAAATGTAGATGATCATGCAAAATATAATAATAAATAATGAGTCATTCAATCAATATAAACATTCATTAGTATTTAATAGATATAATAATTAGTCTCTTCAATGTAAGACGTCTGGTCCTATAGTAAGAAGATCGAGTTACAATCCGAATGCAGGATTATGTATGAGTAAGTGAAAACAGTGAATTGCATGTGTTCATAAGAAAAGTAAATACTACACATTGTTAGGTTATATGGTTTCACTGTACAAATCTTCTCAAAAATAATTCGTAATGAACGGTATATGTTTTCATAAATCATGCCTTTTATAGCTAAAATTAAATGGAATGTATAGTTCATATAAAGGCGCAAGTCATTGCCAGGAGTAGAAAAAAATTCGCTGTGATTATGAGACAGCACAATCTATGCTGCTTAAATTGTTCAATAGAACTGCGCATAATACTTGCACAGTTATTTACAAAAAACAGTTATTACAACATAAAGCAATGTGAAGATTCTTAAGAATCTAAAAATGTGATTAAGTGGTGTACGACGCATGTTGTATTTGGCAAAATAAGCCATACGCCCCGATAGAATAAATCACGATTTTTAATTGTAAAGCAAAATTTTATTGAATAATATTCCCATACGAGTATGGCCAATGACTTAGTGATCATTCGGTTTGATAAACCAGTTGATTTTATTAATGCAATCTATTGGGAATGAAGAATTTAAAGTATTTTAGCTGTTGAAATGAAGCTTGATACATTCTATGAAATTTATAGTGCAGCGATGCTACAAAATCACCTTTAGAGGCAGTTACTTTTTCTGTCAGATTGAAGCAATGGGTAAACGAAAACAGTAAGCGAGATATGCATTAGCAGTTGGGTATATTTAATAATTAAACAGTATTGAAATTGAAAAGCCTCAATTTGTTGATTGTCCTAAAATAAAAATGGAACGCACTACATTCCGAAACTCCCTAAATTAGCTTTTTTCATAATCTTTCACCCCAAAAACAATATATTACAAGTTTGTAATTTGTAGTTTTTCCGGTTGGAAAGTCTAGTGAATTGTGTTGCAAAATTATTGCTGAAGGATCATAGGTACAAAAGGATAATGGAACTGCTGCAATGTAGTCCGTGAAGACGCCACCCAGAACCTGCAGATAAGTTGCTTATCTCTGCATATGGATGTAGCTAAAAATTATACATGTAGAATGCTTTAGAATGCTAAAGTATTATGAGTTAACATCGGAACGTAAATGTCTTAAGTAATATCTCGAAAGCATTTTATTATATTTATTTTGACTCTGTTATGAAAGGGATTAGTTCATTTAATTACCAGGCTCTTGGTGTGCCCAGCAAGTTGCTGTCTATAATATTACTCCGTATATTTCTATTTACAGATATTGAAGTTTTTTTTCACTGGGAAGCACATTCTACTAACAATTTGACAATTATTAAGTCAATCAGTAAATTTAGCTTCTTTGAATATCGATCCGAATATCTTTAGATAACTTCGATATTATTTATATAATAGAAGTATAAATACTCAAGTGAATAATTTGGGCACAAGAAAAAAAAGGTTACAATTGAAGTTTTACAAGTATCAAGCTTGGGCCTAATTTTATTTAAAATTATATTTGCGAATTATCAGGCTAAGGTCTTTAATGTTCCAGATTGCAAATTTTTTGATGAACTAAAAATCATTTTTCAAAAGATCCCATATGTATTGATTTCTCTTAAATTTAACGTAACACTAAAAATTTAAGACCTTAGTAAGTAAATAATAAAGACTAGGTTTGAGAATAACTAGTAAAAACCGTCTAGTAAATTGGTCGTCTTAAGATGATCGACAACTTGCGTATGCACAATTATGAGTAACATATTATTTTAACATCAATAATTATTTGTCAATATACATGTGTGCATTTTCGAGGAACTTACGTAGCGCTATCTTTGAGACAGTTAATTACTCGAGTGAGAGACCATAGCGACATAAATGAATGTTTTAAATTAAATAATAAAACACGAAAAGCGTTAGAAATCGATAATAGAGCAGAATTTAAATATACTTATCTTCATGATGCTGTGATTAATGGTTTCGCTGAGATCAAATTTCATAGAGAAATCAAGATTTTATGCGTAAAGATTCAAAAAACAGGTTCTGCTGATAAACGAATTAAAGGAATTCTTGGTTGTGCAAATAGCAGATGGACACTAATAAAGTGATTCTTCTTAACGAATAATGTGCAAATGTGAATGTATTTTATTTGAATTCGGGCGATTATTGAATATGCCATCGTTTCTTGGAACCAAATGACAAAAAACTTTTAAACAAGTTTAGACATCGACCGTCGGAATTCTTTGTCATAATTTTTGGGTTTCTGTTAGATTACAATGAATAAGATAAATTTGAATAGTTTGAAGCTTCTGAGGAGCCAAAATATAATTGTCGTGCTCAGGATTCACTGACTTCAGTTGAACGAAATTAAGACTAGAAGGCAAGGAAGAACCAGCTTCATATTTTGACCGATAGATTTTCATCAAAACTTTCAAGCTTCTAATAGTTTGCTGAAATAAAATGAGAAAAAATAGTATAGCAAATAATGGCAAATTGAAAACAGTTAATAAAAATGTTATTGAAGTGTCGAGATGTAACGTTTAGTCTAATGGGACCTATCTAATTTGGAGGCTAGTCAAGCAGAAACTTAACGTTCCTAAACTTGTTAAAAGCCTAGGGATAAATAGAGTATGAAGAGTGAAAAAAGAAACAATTTTGCTTCCAATCAGTGTTCTTGAATTGAAATTTGTTAAAGAATTGTATGCAAACCGTCTTTTTAATCTCGTGCGGGATAGGAGTTTAATTTCCATAGGTAGGGCATCAAATACACCTGTGACTTTGTAAAATTGATAGATTATGTTATTTATTTTTGGAGTATTGTTGGATTGCATTAAAATTTTGCTCATGTGCATGGCGAAAGGCTGACTTTTGTGAGCAAAATTTGACAGTGATAGGCAAATTAAAATCTTATTAATGAAAGAGTTGTCTCCAAAGTGTCAAGCAAACAATAACAAGAGAAAATATGTCAGGTATAGGCGCTTTCCATTGTTCTAACTGAAAAAGAAAACACGTTTTAAAAATCTTGAAGCGATTCGTTTGCTGGAGTAAAAAAAGACTAAATTGAGAGGGAAATTTAATTTGTTGTCATAAGAGTTGCGAGCTAGGACATAGACTTTAAATAATATGAGTTGCAAAACGTGGTTATGTGTGTTGAAGCTGATGAAACGGTCCCACATAAAGTTTTCGGTAAATAAATTAATTAAAATGTGGACAGAATTACAAATATTCAGAAAAACAAATATCAAGGTGCTTGACCGAGTCATCCATTTCGATATCAAGGGACAAATTTGCGTTTTTGTGATAATAGAATGGGTCAGAGCTAAGTTTCATCAAACGAATCTTATCGGGATTTAGTTTAAGGCCGATACTTCTAAGCTGAGAGTAAAACGAAGAAAGAAGCTGAGTGATAAGAGGGAGGAAGAGTTGGGTGATATTGGGTTACAGAATATTAATACCATGCCATTTATATATTTGAACAGCTTGAAAAGATTGTCCTCAACCTGCTCCTGTGCGAAAATTAGGTTGAATAGTATAGGATCAGGTTTTGAACACTGAGGGACTCTAGATCTGATAAGGGCTGACATTGAGTGACCATTTATGACATTTAAATTTGTGTAACGATTTTGAAGGTAGTAACTGATAATACCAAATAAATTTGCTCAATTAGGCAGATTCAATTACCGAGAACGATAATAAATCAAAAGTCTTAAAGATATCTAGGAAGAGGAGTATGAAATCGTGACTTTCAAAAATAGATGATTAGCAGTGATTACGAACACTAACTAAGTTGGCGGAAGAAGAACGTCCATTAAAGAAGCCATGTTCATCGTCAATAAGGCAGAAAATATTTCGAGACTTGATGAAAGTTTAGATTTAGTTATATATCATCATGTTGAAAATGTTAGTGAAAGGAGGGTTAATAATTATTGGGCGGGAATCTTTGAATGAAGAGATCAACGGTAAACCATTTTTTGGAATAGCAGAAATATTCGAGTTAAGCCACTCCGGGGGACGATAGAGAGCTTCAAGTCATTTGTTGATAGCGTCGACAATCAAAGAGATGTGGTTCCAACCTGTTAGAGCAATCATGCTGGCAGAGACACCGTATTGATCACATTAGTGTTTAGTTTCAGCGTCTGATTGCTTACACGACAATGACCAGCAAAATTTTGAGCCAACTCAGATTTTCAGCGTCACCGTTATTGAGAATTTCAGCTGATGGAGTTGAAATGGAATAAGAAACTACAGGAAAATTTAAAATTTGAATGGATAATAAAACACTCAACTTGTATCTTGATTATTCTATTTATCGGGCCAGATGAACTATATATTATTTGTATCATCAATTATTGTCTAAAAGAAATTTATTACAAAGACTACTCACTTTTGTTATTTTATATTAATTGTACCAAAATTGGAGATTGCGCATGTAGTGATATTACTGCGGGATTATCAGCTGCCAATAAAGTCTATAACTAAATTAATACTTATTCACATGTGACAAAATGGATATATTTTTCCTAGTTCAAATACTCAAAAAATGTGGATTTATCTTAAACGGAAGCGTTTTTCTAGGCAACTTGGGCAATTTATTGAAAATTTTAATATTTTTCTCGAAATATAGGTCACCAAAGGCGGAGTGATTGCCAATTATCCAGATATTGTCCCTACCCCAAGAATCTTTCCTATTGGATTCATATAAGTTTCCGTACGTTTATTCAATTGGAACACATTTATTAAAAAAGCACAGTCTCAGAAACTTTAAAGTCTGCTGTAACAAGAAATATAATATGCTGGCATATATCGGCCAGGACATAGGGATAGTATGATTCAAAACTTTTCTTTGTATTATGTGATGTCTTTTATTTCTGTATGTTTTCTGATGTTGTAATCTACTTGAAATAATGTATGTGGATTGAATCCAAATAAATATACTTTATTAAAGTAATCTTACAAATGAACATTTATATAATTAAACGAACACTGGTTAGTCGGGCCGTGATAGTAATTATTATAATCACGATTGCGACCTTGACATAAGCGCCTGACGCATCAATTATTTACATATGTAAGTATAAACTAGAAATTGTATATTGTAGAAAAGGCAATTCATCCAGTAGACCGGTTTCGTCGTTTTTGAGACCTCATCTCGAACTGGACAGAATTTGTCGCAGACATGGCTGGCACCTGGGCACGTCTGTTTCGGAATCTGGTGCTCTAACTACAGACACACGCTGCCGCACATTATACTACATACAATTTCAATAATATACTAACTAATGTAACTCAGTTAATCTATTATTCCATTAGGTGGAGCTCATAAGGCATCCATTTAGACCCAAAGTGTCAACTAATCATCCACAATCTGTCATTACTGAACAGACGGCACACTACATAAACAAGCTATATTAAAATTAACATTTAAATAATTAAACGAAAATTGGTTGCGCGTACGGGGATAACAATTATTTTAATCAAGGTTACCATCTTGGCATAAGCGCCTGACCCATTAATTTCTTAAACATGTCAGTATAAACTAATATTTGTAAAGTATAGAATAGGAAATTCATCCAGTAGACCGGTTTCGTCCATATTGACAATTTTCGTCCTTATTGGGAACTCATCATTCATTGGTTAGAATTTGCTGCGGCTAGGTTTTGGACCTGGGCACGTCTGCTTCGGACTCTGATGCTCTAACGACTGAGTTGTTTGAACACCAGATTACAAAGCTGATGTACCAAAATTCGAGCCCTGTCCGCGGCAAATAACGACCAGTATGTGATGAATTCCCAGTAAGGACGAAACCGGTCA
>JAQBSW010003231.1:0-86818 GCA_029291075.1 Eudiplozoon nipponicum
TCAGCACCAGTCTCACGTAGAGAGGCTTTTCGTCGTTCAATGAACGGAACGCGACGTGAGGATCAAACCGAGTGCATATATAACTAAGCGAAATTTAGATATGCGATGTAACCAAATGATAGTTAAACGCTAAATTTTACACACACACACACACACACATATATATATATATATATATATATGTATATATGGCGAAAATTGCAAAAGATTAATTTATGTGTTTGCCTAAGAATTGGGCAACCGTTATTTCCACTCAAGTGCAATGTATACAAGGCCACTAGCGAAGAAAGCCGTGTACCTTTTTTCAATAAATTATATATCCATTGCCGCTACATTTAAATCGGCAGAAATTAAGTATGCGCCAAATTATGTTTGCTTTAAAGAAAATAAGTTTAATATAAAGACTATTTTCATGTTTCTCTTAATATTTGCTCTCGGAACTAGGTATTATTTAGTGCGCCGCGATAATTTAATCGTCTCAATGATACCGAATATGAGATTAAGTTAAAACCGCGAAATCGAATTATGAACTAATTTCTAAAAAAAATGAGTTCGTCTCTGTCTTCTTCTTTTATAATAATCGAGTAAGGAAGCAGTAAAATTTTCTTGCAAATTGTGCTCACCATTTTTTCTCACTTTAAATCGCTAAGCTATTTGTAATTATATTGCAGGCATTGAAGTGTATTTCGAAGACATGTGGATCGATTCGTAAAAATTTCCAGCTGTGGAATTTAATATTTCACGAAATTGGGCATAATTTTGCTATCCTTTTTCTACACTCTGCATAGTATCACTTGAGTAGGACGAACAAATCTTCATTAGGTTTCTTTAGATGTTCTGAAGAATATAATTTGTTTAATTTACGATAAGGTTTCAGGCATCTCAAGGAGAAAAGTCATTAAATAGAGCAGTCCATCCAAGAAAAACTAAATTACACACAGAAGTGTACATTGTTATGTTTTCCTCTGCCTTCTCATATCATCTAACCTCATGAATGGGATTAATGTTAATATTTTGGATTTGTAATTTTTTCCTACGTGAATAAATATTTCACAATGTTTGATAAATATTCAAGCGTCTCATAGAAACACATAATTAGATAGAGCAATCTTTATCAAGCATAATTAATTTAGGCACAATGTTGTGTATTATTCGATGATCTCTCTCATGACCTTTTGTCAAATAGCGTGAACGAGAAGATAAAATTTATTTACGACTACTTTAATTTTTCTCACATATATATATGAATCGTCTCTAGATGACACGAGATTAGATTCAGCGGACTACTAATGCGGCAATTATATTGGGTACAATATTGGACAAAATATGCTAAACTCTACCTTGTCCTTTTATAATATGACTCCAATAAGGACAAAAAATTTAAATTTAGCTTCATCATCTGCGCTCATACATAATTATGATTATATAGATGATGTAGATCCAAGCGTATCTATGGAAAATGACATTGGTTGTAACAACTCTTTAATAGGCGGAAATAACTTACGTACACGATTGGAAACACATATGATCGTATTTGTATTCTTCTTTCGTATCACGATTTTACTGATAACACCATAATTGACCTGCGTTTCTTTTTTTATCTGACAAAAAATGAAATGGAAATAGTGAGGTATGTTTAAAGGCTTTTAGGAAAGACGTTATTAGCAACAGCATAAATTAGCGGAGATAAACTCCACTCAACGTTGGACATAATTCAGTTGTTCGCTATTTTCGACTTTCATATCGTCAATTTTAATGCGAACTACTATCTAATGTAGGCCTCCTTCATGTGAAGTAATGAATCTTTTTTTATTTCACATGATGAAATATATTCAAGCTTCTTTATTATACAGATGTTTAGTTGCTACAAGTATTAGAAAGGCGCAAATAAATTAAACAACATAGATCTAACTTATTTTCGTTCCAGTCTTGTCCTCTATTACTAACACTTCTATGCAAAAAAACAAATTCATGGCTCGGCTCCTCATTTATTCTCAAGTATGCCTACTAATTAAAAAAAGGCTAGATTGATATGTCTCTAAGAGACACGTCATTGGATGGCGAAAAAAAATCCGCACAAACTTGTACAAAATATGCATCCCATTGCCTTCTTAATTAATAAAATTTCTTGAACAGCAACCAAAAATATGCTTGCATTCTTCACTTTTTAATAACCAGGTATGTATTAGTGAATAATGTAAGTCAAAACGTGTCTAACTGACTCGGGATTGGAGCTGCAACACTAAATTCATAACAAATTAATTATGTGTAATATAGGACAATGGAATGTATGTCCATGTCTTGTCCGTTAATGGAATCGTTTAAACGCAAATTAAAAAAAATATGATTGGCTTCTTCATTTTATCTCACAAATATCTATAGGATTCAACATATAGCTTCAGGTATATCTCGGACAAAATAAGTTACATAAAGCAAACATTAAAACGCCGGAAGTAAATTACAGGCAATATTGGAATAATGTATGTTAGTATTCGTCTTGTTTATCATAATGTCAATTGACTGCGAATACAAATTTATGTTTCACTCGTTTAAATTTTGACAAAATATGCTAGATTTATTCAAAGAGGTAGACTGAAGCGTTCTTAGTTGATATGCCATTAAGTGCATCAATCAAGGAATTTTGCGCATAATATTCTAAAAGTTTGCTAATTCTTATGCTCGATTGAAATATTTCGTTTAACTTTAGAAGTATATAATTATGTTGGTCCTGTTCATTTTACCAAGTACATACTTCATGAATATCATGAGGAGGATACAAACACCTGTACGAGAAATGTGATACGATGTAGATATACTTTTACCAGCATAAGCACATTTGTGTTTGTCTTCATCATCTTTTCGTAACATCACTTATATTCGGAGAAAAACTTGATCCATTTCTAGAATATATTTTGTTTCAGACATAGCCTCGATTCAAACGATTCTAAGGGACATTTCATCATAAACAGCAACAATTGCAAAGACGAAAACATCCTAATTTTAACATTGGAAACTATATTTCCAGAAATTTCTTTGAATGCAATGAAGGGATTTTGGCTTGGTTTTTTCATTTTCTTGTATAATTTATTACAATTCAAGACACGAGGTAGTTACAAGCATTCACACGGAAATAATATCTTATGTAGCAACAATTTGTACAAAATCGGACAAAAGTATCTTCGTTTCTGTAGTCTCCGCTCAAGTGCGATGTACACTTTAGCTGATCTGAGCAATGTATATTAATTAAATTGTGACGAAGGGTCGAGGGTATCTAGGAAATTCTTCATTTGATGCAATAACAGATACGGCGGTACCAATAAATTAAGTACAAAACATGGCAAATAATGTTTCACTACCCAACTATACTATTGAATTAATGGACGAAGAGTTTTTGACTTAGTAAACGAGCACTGATTGCGCGGACAAAGATAACTATTATTTAGATGAAGTCCGCGAAGAATTCTGGAGTGTACGTGAATATTTCTAAACCGGTCTACTGGATGACGGGCATTTTTCTACTTTGTACAATGATTAGTTTATACAGAAATATGTATTTATAAAACGGGGCTGTTGTTAATATCAAGATCACAACCTTGATTTAAGTCAATATAAATTTCGCATCTTCATTTTTGTAAGAATATATATATCTTTTGTGTGGTATAAGTTATGGGATGAACACACATTGAAAGACAACGCTTAAAACAGAGGAAATAATTAGAATATATATATATATATATATATAGGAAAGTGGTGAGAGGAGTTATATATATATATATATATATATATATTATAGTAAATAGAAAATGGGACAAGTGTGTACTGTCTCTCAGATTTCACTCTGATGAAATCAATGGTGTGCATACAACCTGTAAGCTTCTTTTGTTTCAAGATATATATTATCACTACCAATAATAATACCTATTAATATTATTATTATTATTATTATCATTATTATTATTATTATTGCATATTATTATTACATCATCCTTATTTGAATCTGCAGCCTGATGCGTCTCAAAGAGACAGTTATAGGTGCGGGAAAACGTTTGCCTATCATTTTTTAAGTTGTGGAATTTTCTTTATCCCATTTAATATTATTGCATGAACTCAAAGCCAAATTTCTTGTTTGGCTTCTTGGTTTGTTCTCAGTAATATATTTCATTTAAATCATGGAGGTGATTCACGCGTCTGTTGCAGACACAAATTTAGTTGCATCAACACAAATAATGGGCGAAATAGATCACAAATAAGATTTGGAGAATGTAAGTTGCTATCCCTCGTGTCTCTCTCTCTAATAAAATTGGATAAAAATGTAGAATTTTAAGTTTAGTTTCTTCAAATTAAATTTGTGAAAATGAAGTAAACACATTATATATAGTATTTAACCGTTCGTCGAATATCACAGCAAAACTACCATCATTCACACATACAAACGCGTTTCGACCTTCCATGATTATAATCAGAGTACAACGGCAAAATGATTAGTGTGGATCAAAATCGCAAAGCCGAAATCTGGAAATCATAAAATTGGGCATGTGGCTCTCACCTCTAGTGGTCTCGCATACATTTTTGCTGACTGCAATTGTCGGCTGCACAATTTCTATGCAGTCACGAACTTAATTTTTTGCAGCCTTGGCCACATATTTATAGGTAATAAAATTAAGCAATCATTGATTGTGCGGGTGTGTTAGCAATTCTTTAAATCACTAATCCCATTGTATTCAACCAGTCGTCGAATAACACAACGGTAAACTGAGTAGTGAGGACCAAACATCATTGAATATAACTGGTAAGCAAAATTAGGCAGTTTGCCGTCGTACTAGTATGATGATCATGAGAGGATGAAACGCGTCCGTACGTGCGATTGACGATAGTTTTTTTGTGTTGCTCGACGATTAGTTAAATCCAATGGGATTGGTGTTTTCTTCAAGCTTGCAAACTTGATTTTTAAAATCAATGATTGTTAAGTCGTATTATATTTAGCTTGCTTACATTTTTAAAGATCAAAAAATATTAATTATTGCTTTTTTAGATTCAAGGTCACATCACTTGCTTCGAAATGGGTCCTTACATAGCAATAATTGGTAATTAGATAGTTACTAAAGAGTTCATTAATGTTACCCGGGAAAATAAATAAATAATGGCGAAATTGTATTTATCAGTAAAGCAAAGCATACACATCGTTGAAGTAGTAGCTCAGTTAAATTTGAAGACAGAAAAGTTGGTGGAATTATCTGGAGGTGAAAGAATTCGGAACGCGGTATGCTAAATGTGGAGTAAATTTTGAATGTTTTGGTTGATGGAGTAGCAGCGCGGTTGTCTAATCCAAATCAGCTTATTTTGTTTAATTTATATTAGAATGTGGTAACCGAGAGTTTCTGCAATCTTCCTGTGGTTATACGGAAGACTATTCAAAATTAGGTAGAAAACTGCAAATAAATGAAAAAATAACTAGACCCACCAAGACCAGTCGTTGACAATTCAGTCTAATGGTGAGTAAAACCGACAAATTGGGTCAATCACCTTAATAAGTCGGGATACCGGCTTTCAGCCAATTATCTATCCTTAAGGCGAATAAGTATCATGCATGAACATTTGCTACAAAGCCGCACAGGAATCACCCGGAGGAGTGGCGTTCAGCAAGGACATATGTGAACTGATACAACGACAATTCAAAATAGCTTGGTAATTGGGATCGTAATTGTTTTTATTGGCGTGGTATGTCGAACAAAGTGACATTTAGAAATAAAGCCAAACAATGTAAAATTCAAATGCCCCGGACCATTTAACGCCGGAAGATAACATTGCTCATGTGGATGAAGTCGTGTTCTACATTAACTTTGTTTTAGGCAAATTGTAGAAGTAAAAGCATACTAGTTCTGTTTAATTTTATAGAGATCACAAATATTGGCTGAAACATGGCTCGATGAGGACGTTGGAATTCGTGAATTTGAAATGCTTCGATAAGTGTTGTTCAACTATATGGACCTAAGGACAAAGGTTCTGGAGGTTTTCCCACGTTTAATAAACTTTTTTCTTACCAAGCTGAAACATATCAATGGACCGAATACGGTCGTGGATCGTACAACTATAATATATTAACTTGACGGCGTTTTATCGACATCGGTGTTCCGTCAACTCATTTCTTCCAATTTATTTCCAACAGCCATGAATTATTTGGCCGTGGTCTGTGGCCTAAATGAACTTCATAATTGTAAATTAATCCATATATTGTGTAAACACATAATACGGTAAATTATAAAAGACCAACTCGAGGTATGGAATACTTAAGCAATGTTTATTTAAAGATGCAATCGGTAAAATAGATTATTTATGAGTTCGGTAATATTTTAATAAATTGGTTTTTAAATAGACGGCGTGTTGAAAAAAAGAACATTTCACATTCAAAAGTACATATTCAGTGTTCAAGAATTCATCAGAAGTATTTCGGAATTTTAATTGAAGCATTAAATTGCGAATGCTTCTAGTTTATGAACACGAATTAATTGCAGTCTTCTGTATCGGCATTACTGTTAGCAATTTTTGGTCTCAGTATGTATTTAATAACTCTGTAGTTGCGGACTGATTCTAAACAAAAACAAAAGTGTTAAAGATCGGTGAATGAACCGTCTTTCGAAGTTTATTTTCGTGATGCTGTTACCATTGGTGTTCATGAGATGAAGCATCATTTCGAAGTCAAGTTTTTGAGCACAATCGTTTAGTATAGAGCTTCTGCTGAAATATACATTAAAAGGATTAGTTGGCGGCGCAACGAAAGGATGGGTGATAATAAAGTGAATATCATCGTGCAATGATATTCAAGTACAAATATATATTATATTGATTATGCCATTTAAAGAATACGCATAGTCTATTTTAGACTCAATGAAAATATATTTGTTTGCACAGAAAAGAATAAAGAATGTAAAATAGTTTTGAAACATATTGGCCTTATCTCTCCTGCCCAGTATATGCTAAAAAACTAAATTTTGTATCTCTGCAAACCTTACGGCTTTGGAGACTTTGCTACTGCATAAATTTGTTCATCGTAAATCAATTGATTGGCCTATAAATGACTCTGAGGAAGAACATTCATGAGGCAGAAACTAGGTGTGCGCAATCGTGAATCACTTCTCTATGGGTGGCAAAACTTGCTGGGAATAGATTTTTGTCAAAGTGTTTTAAATTCTACGGTCAAATGCCAAAGAATCTTTCAGCAGCGCCTTTTTTTCAAGATGAGTTTTACATTGTCATGTGGTACACATGGTGAAATATGTGAACTAATGTGGTGGTAAAAATCCTTACCACCACCCCCGCAAAAAATTATTGTTAAATTGTATTGCCTACATATGTATATGCGGTGAAGGCTGCAAACAGTTAATGTTCGTGACTGCATAGAAATTAAGTATCCGACATTTCCAGTGAAGTTCAATGTATGCGAGACTGCTAGAGGTGAGAGCCGCATATCTAAATTTGATTTCCATATATATTCAATGCGGTTTGATCCTCGATAGTCAGTTTGCCGTCGTACTCTGATGATGATCAAGGAAGGTCGAAACGCGTCAGTGCGTTGCGGCTGGCGGGATTTTTGTTATGTTGTTCGACGACTGGTTAAATACAATGGGATTGGTGTTTACTTCAAGCTCGCAAACTTGATTTAAAGAAATGCTTATCGAGTGTTCAGTTTATTTCAGAATGTTTTCCTTATTTTGGTATTAAATCTTAATTCTTCTTTTATCTTGTGGTTTTTTTTTAAATTTTAGTTTCATTATAAGAATGGTTGTTTTATGCGCTAGTCTTTGAAATTTATTTATTTCTGCGTTGTTACAATTCTAACGCATGATTAATGATGAAAGGTGTAAGTGTCGTTGTTGAATTCTTCGTAAATGTGCTTTATGCTTTCGAGATAGATCGGTAGTGTTGTATTCTCATTAGTATTGCACTTATTGCTGATTTGTGTAACTAGTAGCCGTTCTCTAAATCTAATTTGTGTGATAGTATCTCTAAATGCAGGTGCATTGATTGGTGTTGTGATGAAAAGTTGTTCGTGATCGCACTATGTCATTTATTTGTTGTGTGTAATATCTGTTGCTATGTCCTCATAAGCGAACACCATGCCAGGATAGCTTTTTTGTCTTTTTGACTGAGCAACTTTTTGAATGAGACCAGATTTACTTAAAATGTTGAAGATACTGTTAGAGGAGAATATGTGACTGGATAGGTAATCGTTGAAGTTACAATCTCTCATAATTCTTCTTAAAGGTGAAAATGTTATCGTTTTAACGTACTCTGGTGTATTGGAAAATTTTGTATCAGTTAGAACATCTGTTGAAGATATTTTTTGAAATTTTGTTGCGGTGTGTACAATTCAGTTAATTCAATGCCGCGTTTTGCGTACGCGGGTAATAATTGTACACGGGCAGTTACACAAAGATCCGATTTTTCACACTTTCCGATTTTGTTTTGTCTTTGATCGGGTTGAATTCTTTTTTTTTCAACTGGAAATGCGGTTCTATCACATCTTTGTTTACTGGTGACGTTTCGGTGCCTACTTTCCAGCACCACCCTCAGGCAACACAACACAGTAAAAACTTCACAATAGCAGATTTAGGCAAATTTGGGGCCCAACATTTGTTCCAACTTAAATTAAAATTAAAAGTTAGTGAAACTATAAATGATAGTAACAACGATTTAATAGCAGATAAAATTAGTCGCCTTGACTGGTGGGCTGAACACTTTAGACATCATTTTTCTTGGCCACCCGCGTCAGTTTCGATTCCCGAAAGCCTGTCTGCAACAACAGTGTGGAATGTTAGTCCCGAAGAACCATCCGAGTTAGAAGTACATGATGCAATCCTATCTCTTAAACGCTGCGAAGCCGCAGGCCCCGATGATTTGCTTCCAGGATTGTTTAAGAGTGCTGGTGATATAATTTCAGGAGCGCATAAGTTTGAATCCGGTCGTATATAGGTTATTTGCTTCGATTATCCTACGTCGTCTTAGCGCTTCATGTGAATCACATACAAGAGAAGAACAGGCCGGATTTCGCGCAGGACGAAGTTGTATAGATAATATTTTTACGTTAAGACAAGTTCTCGAACAGAGACATTTATATCGCCGTCCAAAAATAGCCGTCTTTCTAGACTTCAAGGGTGCATTTTATTTGGTGGATCGCAATGTTTTATTCCATATATTATCGAAAAGAGGTGTGCCCACAAAATTTGTTAATATTCTACGAGCTCTCTACACAAATACTTATGGTCGCATTAAGGTCTACAATGAATTAACGCATAAATTTACAACCAGTAGTGGTGTTCGTCAAGGTTGTCTACTTTCCCCATTTTTGTTTAATTTTGTAATCGATGATATTATGAACAATACTCTCCAACACATTCAGGATGTTGGAGTTGAAGTTCTCCCGAGAGATAAACTAGTCGATCTTGACTATGCGGACGATATCGTACTATTGTACGGCAATCAGGTTGCTGCCCAGGCCTCCTTGAATAGATTAACGGACGTTGTTCTGCCTTTCGGTATGAAATTCGCACCCTCTAAATGTAAGATACTGTTACAGGATCACCCACCACTCACTCCAACGTTGCGACTGCAGAATGAAGATCTTGACATAGTCGACAGATTTACATATCTTGGAAGCTCTATCAATAACGTAGGCAATATGTCCGACGAGGTGAGAATACGGATCGCGAAAGCTAGAGTTGCCTCCTCGAACTTTTTATGGAGAAACGCCAATATTTGACTTTGATTTAAAGGTCGTGTTTACAATGAATCTGTACGCCAAGTCTTACTATACGATAGTGAAACTTGGCTTCTTAGATATGATGATTTGAGACGCCTATAGGCATTCGATCATCGTTGTTTGAGAATTATAGAACATTTAAATACTGTTTTTTTGCAAAGAACTAATATATATGCAAGTATGTATTAGGTGTTGCGAACCTAGTAACAAATTAGTTGAGTTGTAACCAGAAGGATAAACCAAAGGCAGCATGAACGGAAAGTATAATCTCATGCACATTCGTTTCGTGTTTACTGGCGACACATCAGCAGGAACCGGTATTACATAACTTAATATATTTGGGTGAAGAATGTGTAGGATAATAGGACAGGTACAATATCATAGATGAATTTGTAAACCTGCAATAGTGAAGCTAACATCATCTAAAGTCTACGACAATGCGACTTCAACGCTAACTCACACTATATAATATATATATACCGAGTCTGTAAAGGATACTAACACTATGGCTATTGTATTTAGTAACCAAATATAACATTATTGTACCAAAAGGTACATGGTTTCCGAGTCGGTACATGGTACCAACATGATGGATATCAATTTATGCTATAGTTCACCGAAATTGAGAATTATAACAATTTCTGAACACCTGTTACTCCAGTAAATCCATACACTCTGGTCTTGATCGATATCAGTTATCACATTTCGCAGTAAGCATGGCATCATTTAATTCAATATAGAACAGTTAAATACTGTTTTTTGCAAAGAACTAATATATATGCAAGTATGTTTTAAGAGTTGCTAAACTAGTAACAAATTAGTTCAATTGTGACCAAAAGGATAAAAAGAAACAGCATGAACGGAAAGTATAATCTCATGCAAATTCGTTTCGTGCTTACTGGCGACTCATCAGTATTAGCCGGTATTACGCCCTTTAATCACTATATATTTGGGTGAAGAATGTTGGATAATAGGACGGTACAATCTCTCAGAGGAATGTGTAAACCTGCAATAGTGAAGCTAACATCATATAAAGTCTACGACAATGAGTCGCCAGTAAGCACGAAACGAATGTGCATGATATTATACTTTTCGTTCATGCTGTGTTTGGTTTATCCTTCTGGTCACAACTGAACTAATTTGTTACTATGTTCGCAAAACCTAATACATACTTGCTTATGTATTAGTTTTCTGAAAAAAACAGTATTTAACTGTTATAAATTGAATTGAATGATGTCATGCTTACCGCTAAATGTTTTAACTGATATCGATCAAGGCCAGAGTGTATGAATTTACTGGAGTAACAGGTGTTCAGAAATTGGTGTAATTCTCAATTTCGGTGAACTATAGCATAAATTGATATCCATCAGGTTGGTACCATGTACCGACTCGGAAACCATAGTCTTAGTACCATGTACCTTTACGGTACAATAATGTTGGTATCGGTTACTAACAAAATAGTCAAAGTGGTAGTATTCTTTACAGACTCGGTATATATATTATATAGTGTGAGTTAGCGTTGAAGTCGCATTGTCGTAGAATTTATATGATGTTAGCTTCACTATTGCAGGTTTACACATTCGTCTAGGAGATTGTACCGTCCTATTATCCCACATACTTCACCCAAATATATAGTGGTTAAAGGGCGTAATACCGGCTCCTACTGATGTGTCGCCATTAAGCACTAAACGAATGTGCATGAGATTATACTTTCCGTTCATGCTGCCTTTGGTTTATCCTTCTGGTCACAACAAACCAATTTGTTATTGGGTTCGCAACACCTAATACATACTTGCAGGTATAGCACATGTTGATTACCAACAACGAATAACTAACGTTGACATCCGTAGACGTATTTTCGGATCTGACAATAAGAGCTCGTCGTAAGAAAAACATAAGGCTCCATCAAATTCGTTGGCTCGGTCACGTTTTGCGTATGTCCTCATTTCGATTGCCAGTAGAGTTCTCATCCAGCACCAAATTGGCGTAACAAACAAGGTGGGCAGATTTTGACATAGCAGAAACAATTGAAGTCCAAATTGCGCAGTGTAGGACACACTCGTCTGCCAGGATGGGGTTCTCGTGCGCATCATAGTTCTTGGTTAGAAATCCTTAGTGATATCGCATCGAATCGAGCTCAGTGGCGATCTTGTTGCAGATGTCTAGTAGAATCATCTTCGTAATTTTCTTTTCTTAGTAGGGCAAAGTTAGCTGCGATGTTTGGTTTGTTTATGACGTGATACAGTGAAATCCGCAAAGAAGCTGTATTGCTGATGTCGCCTTGCCCGAATGCTGACTTGGCTATAATGGTGTTGTGGAGAGATTCAGTTCGCCTCATTTCTGTAAGTTATCCTGATAAATTTACTCATAATAGCAAGGTATTCCTTCTCTCTATGCCTATTTCCCTCTCTCGTAAATCTCACAAATAATTTTTCTTGATTCATTTATATACTTTTTTCACTCCTTATAATTATATGGCAATGAAACATTAGTCACTTGACATTTGCATGGCTGGACATGATGATAATGAATGCGAAAGCTTTCTCTTCATGTATTAATGTTTTTTATTATAATGTATATATGAGGGAAAGGAAATTTACCCGATTATGTTTTTTTTCATTTGGAAGAAATTTATAACTAATAGAGTGTATACAGTAAGATATGAGTGGTATATTGATTAATAAAACAAAAATAAACAAGTAACGACGATGGGTATATAAAATAAACTATATATATATATATATATATATATATATATATACATATATGCAAGGATATTTATTTACTTTATGAATTTTATGATTCGGAAGCTAAAAGTATAAAGTAGTCACTATTCAAGTACAATTCAGCGAGCAAAATAAAAAAATACAACGCGCAGTTTACATTTACGAGTAAATATTCACGACAATGCAATGGTGTTACTATTGGAAGTTCACTTTGGCCTCCTATCGAATTTGTGCATGCCCCGTCTTGAGCAAACGAGCTTGAAAACAATTAACCAATTAATTCTTTAAAAATGTTACCAGATAATATAGTATTGGCACTGACAATACATAGAAAATATACCTTCATCGGACCATGCTTCCATTACAACATTAGTGTGCTGAAATTTTACAAAATAAAAGTAATTAATGGCCTAGTAATCCGAATCATGGAGATCTCCTCTGAAAGCAATATCAAGGAAGAGGTATTCTACCTGAACAAAAATGGATACAAAAAAACTATGGGTGTCAAAATCAGAGCACGTCCGGCTCGTTCTGCAGTAGACACTTAAAATGTTTTCATAAACTTATACATGTATGTATAATGGAATTTGTGTCTATGTGAACCTTGCAAACCTTATTTAAATATTTTTTATCACCATCCGCAAATTCTTTTATAATTCAATTACATTATTCTTCAATTCAATACCACTTCCCCCAGATAGTATGATGTGTGTTTTTTAATGACTGGTCGTTTTGACTAGTCTGAATGTTAGTTCTAATGGGCTGCCACATAGGCTTCCAAAATATAAGCTTGAATATAACTTAAAATGGTGTGTGATTTATAGCACAATGGCGCAGTGGATAGTCATATACTCCGAAGCGGACATACCCAAGTTCAGGCTAATTCGGGACATAACGTGAAGAGTTCCCACTAAGGACGAAGCCGGTCTACTGGATGAATCGTCTTTGCTACTTTATAAAATGTTTAGTTTATATTTATTGGCATTGGTGTTTATATCAAGCTCGCAGCCTTGACTTATATAAATAATCGTAATACTGCTGCAAAGAGATAAGACATTTTCGTTCAGCTAATCAAATGAAACCACAAGATGGATATAACTGAAATATTGTAATGTTTGCTTCGGTATTCTCGAAATAAACCGGCCATTTTCCGCATAAAACTTACACTTGAGTATTAACAGATTGAATTTCCTTTAAAAAATACCGTACATTATAAAAGGCCAATTGACATCGGGAAGAATATGCATATACTTTTATATAAAGTATTTATTTTAATAAGGTCTGACTTTAAAGAATTATCACTTTAAAATATTACCAGTCACACATTGGAAAAACAGCCGGTACGGTTACGCGTACTGACGCGTTTCGATCTCCCAAGTCAGATTGCCTCTAGTTGTCTCACATAAATGATACGTTGTCGTTATTTTGGCTACACCATTTCTATACAATCATGGTCATGAAGTTTCTCGAAGATTTTGCGTTAAACAAATTAGGCGACGACTTTTTCGCGATTAGCGATAACAATTATTCATTCAAATAATGCTTGTGTACGTGAGATAGATGCAAATCAGATTCAACATATTTGTAACATGTAGCAAAATTCCTTTCATTTATACGTAATGATGCGTTTCGAGTTTTAATGACCACTTTCAGAGTACGATAGATAGACTGCTGAAAAACCAGAATCAAACTTTAGTGAATCTTAATTATATTACAATCAGAAATGCAGCTCTCGGGCATAATGGTTTTGATGTACATTGTATCTAACTGGAATTTCTGAATTTTCTATGCGAGCGTGATCATATTTTTGCTTTATTCTCTGGACCAAAATCATAGAATTTTTTGTTTAAAGTTCGCTATCTTGATACAGATTAATATCGTTAATTTCTCCAGACCAGATAAGTTCTTGACGAAATAGAAATCGCACAGGTATAATGGATGTGACTTAAGAATAAGAACCTCGTTTCTCATTTGCAAGAAGTTTTATATTAATTGCAGTTTGATTCCTCTTAGTTTTACGACGTGTCCTGTTGAGGACAATGCAAAATGGACATGTACCAATCCATCTATTAGTAATTTTGTAACTTTTTGTGATTCGTTAAAATATAGGATTGTTTTTTCAATTCAATTCACATGACCTCATGTAATTTATTGTTACCCTTCCTTTTATGTATGCTTGTATCTCCTTCGATGTATCCTCTTTTGTTGCAGCCCAAACATTTTAAGTCACGGCTTGCTTCGGGTTGGATATTGCGTTACGCTCATTGTTTAAATGATATTTATTAACATTGTATATATTTATTAATCGATTTCAGCTTTGTGCATCCATTCGATTTTCATCAATGTATATTTGTCAGACTTCGAAGGTATTTACTATATTCAGTTTTCTATTTACTACCTTGTTGGTTGCGCTTATTTGAACGTGCAACCTAGAATTAACGACCGAGTGTTAATGAGGACTCCGCTTACATAAAAATCCATTAGAAACCTCGAAATTCAGTCGATATAAGGCAAAGTTAGATCTAACTTAAATGCATTTACAAAACACGCTGGCGCATTCCTTTTCAATTATAATATTTTGGCCATATCAGAGTAACAGGAAGAAGTCTTATTGATTTGACTAATATTTATATATTGCCAAACGATAAGAACCATACGACAGAGATATGAAAAAAACCCGCATTGGAGTCTCTATGACGATGTTACATCAGAAGTTACTCAAGAGGATAAATTTTGGCTATTATTTTATGCAGAACTACACAGTGGCTATGAAAATTTTAAAGTGAGACAAGGCATACAATTTTATAAAAGAGTAGGACCTAGAAGAGCTCAAAGAATTGTGACACAACAACGAAATTGGATTATTGAAATCAAACGAATGCTCAAGTATTGTCCATATGAATACCAATGATTATATTAATCAGCTGAGCGCTGTTTTTGATGTTGAACAGAAATTCTAAAGGAACTGATAACATTACGCGTCTTCTTAAACAAGCAGAACTAGTTGGCACACGCGACAAGAATTTATGACATACCGAAGGTACACAATGTAGTTGGAACAAGTATCCTGCTGTAATTAAGACCCACCATGTCAATTATCAACATTCCACACCACACACATCCTTGTTAATAAAACCATTGCTTCAACCTGAACATTCGTCAATAGTCATCATTCATCATTCCTCATACCTTTAAGTCATCTAAAATTCTCCTCATTTACACACTTTCCATGGTCAATATTTCATGCCAGTCGATGGGAAATCCTTTCGAAAATCTACTAGCTGATTCCCGCATATTCTGTCTGAAAACATTAAAACTAGAATCATTTATTGAAAATTGGTTCCATGCATAACCAATATATGTTGAATACACCTTCATAATCGGACATGAAGATTTCGAAACAACTTAAATTCTTATAGATTTTATTGGCGTTGAATGTCATATTCAGTTTATTACAAACGCGAAATCCTTCAATCTAATGCACTGTCTTTGACGTATTGCTAGTGAGACAGGAAGATGTCAGTTTTAAAGGGAAAATACATCGAAAGCAGACATGGAGTTAACAGTGTATACATTACCTCCGCACTGTCCTAATTTATCCAAAGGAGAAATTTTATACGAAATTTCTCCTTTACAATAAAGAACAGATATTCTGAGGAGCTTAAATGATAAGTCCTAGCGACGCACAAATCAACGGATAGCACGATAGGTTTTTGAAAAAAAAACAATGAAGTATAAACAACATATCATCATCATCATTATCATCATGCCCAGCCATACAAAATTCAAAAGTAATTAATGTTTCACTGCCATATAACCATAAGGAGTGAAAAATATTATATAAGGGAATTTAGACAAATTATTAGTGAAATTTACGAGAGAGAAGGAGTACCTTGCCACTATGAGTAAGTTTATCAGGATAACTCACAGAAATTAGGCAAACTAAACCTCTACAGAACACCATTATGGCCAAGTTAGCATTCGGGCAAGGCGACATCAGCAATACAGCTTCCTTGCGGATTTCACTATATCACGTCATAAAAAAAAGAAAATTAGACGTACAAGCGAGAGATTCTTGCTGTTCAAGTTGTTTTAATGTTCGCACATTAAATGCGCCTACGTTAAACCATAAACTATGTTTAATGAATGATCTTCTACTAGAACCATTTTCGATATTTGGCAACATGGTATTGGGCTCAGTGTTATGATATAAACCAGCCATATTTATACTTTCTAAAAGAGTGTTATTGTTAGATTGAGAAGAGGAAGGGAAAGGAAACGAAGCAGAATCGGCGATAAAGTTGCCTGCAGTAGCCCGATTTCGCTTATCCACCCTGCGCGGCTCAACAGATAAGGCGACCCTTTTTATACTGCGCGACGGCCGATGCAGTATGTAATTATTGTAAGTTGTACTTGTCATGGTTATATGGGGACTGTAAAAGAACACTAGGTCGACCATTCCTCGTGACGGTTTGTACTCGGAGTTTTCCTTCTCCTAGATAGTCTGCCAACCAAGGCTGATGAGCACTATTTGCCCAGATTCCAGTGGCCAGTTTCCTTCAGCAGCCGAAACTTGCCCTTCACGTCTGGAACGCTTGCTCTCATTCCGTCACTACACATTTATAGTGCAGTTAGACCAAACTCGAGGCTTCAAATGAAATGGGATGATGGCTGTGTCCCTTTATGGCCCGGCAAGGTTCATGCTACCAATCCCGGGTTGACTAGCTTGAGCCCGCCGGTCGTCAAGCCGGAATTTCTATGTCTATGAGCCAACAAGCAACTAAAAAAGCAATTAAGCCGTAGCCAACCAAACGATGATATATGTCACTATACCTTTTAAGGGGTACGCAACATCCATTATATTTGCTCAAATAATTAAAATATCAGTGACTTGGATGCATCATACACACTTGACTTTATATTATAGAGCTAAACGCATTTTAAACATAAATGTAAGGTATTTTTTCCCTGCAATCGAACGGTCCAGCACATGCTATAGCTACTCAGTGTGCTCTGTAGGCCGGCTTAGCCGATTACTAAAGAAGCTAATTCAAGAATATTTCAGACTACGCACAGCTAGCATATGAGAGAACGTTTCCGCAAAATCACAGTGAAAATTAGGTGAATTTCCAAGCATTCTTAAAAGAAAAAATGTGAGAGTCAAGTAATGGGACATTTGCTTTCCACTATATTTTAAAATGTATGCACATGTGAATTTTATTTTGAGGGTTTTGACATTCTTAATGGGATTTCGCGTTGTGTTAATTAACAAGATTGCAGTTTTTACGTTTATCTCATTTGACCACAGCTATGTACTTTATAACTTGTTTGATCTTCATTATTCTGTTGCCGCTAAAAAGTAATATTTAAATGTTTCAGGTTGATATCTTCCAAATGTGTGTACTGGAATTTTTCGAGACGCCTGAAAAAACACTGTATCACTTGGAGCACTTCATTGAAGGAACCTATCACAAGTACAATTCGAACAGTGGATTTGTAGACGATCTTATGCGTAATACACCACAGGTATTTTGTAGGTTATGTATGATTATCTACTGCTTTTACCTATGCAAATTGTTTGCTTATATTAAAATTTTAAATGACTACCTCTAGCTGAGAACAATATAACTCTTGTTAGTACTAACTGCATAGAAACACTTTATCTCATGTAATGACTGGAGTTTCGTTTTACAACGCATTTATAATTTATTGTTAAATAGATTTTGTTTTGGAATGAAAGAAAGCGTTCCAGGCGCGGTGGGAAAGTGCCAGCCGATAAGATAATCTTAGGTCACTATCACTTTGGTAGATTGTGATCGTCAGGCTTCGGTGGTCGACCGTCTTTTGGAAGGTTAATAGAATACAAATAGTCCATTGTCATTGTGATTGGACGTCCATTTACAGTCCACAAATAAACATAAGTAAAGCAGAAAATAATGTTTCCAGGATGCATCAGCCGGTGCGTAATATAAACCTAGTTGGCTTATCCGCTGGTTTGCATGGCATACGATGTAAGAATTTTGTTCAATAATGGTGAAAGACCAATGCTGTCGCCTATTGGACAAAGACTAAATAAAGTTGGTATTCATATAAAACCTTCAATCAAAGATTCGTTTATGTCGGATGCACTTCTCTCCTTCCCTTAGAGTTAGTGGAATCCTTTCTCTCCGACATTAAATCAAGTGATATATGGACCAAAGGCAACCAACAAACACTGCTTTTTGTACTTGATCAGAATGCGCGTCAATATACGTACGGTGAACTTGAGTTTCCCTGTCTAGTCCTCGTACTCATCAACACGCGGCAACGGATACGAGACTAAAAGTAGATCGTACCAGGTTCCGTTAATTTCTTAAAGTTTTTTTGGTCAAGCGCACATCGAACGAGTATCAATACAAGTTTAACGTAGCTATTTAGTTGGAACCAGCGTTGGAGCGTAACAATCTCTTCTAACTGTATGCTCAGACCCGACGTATTCGCAGAAGTTATTCTAAAAAGTGAATACGAGCGTCTCCATATTTTAAAAACGCAGTTCATCAATCAATTTCGTAATCTGCTCAATTCGCCACGTTTGGCATACTGCTTTGTTAGCGATAAACGGGTACTATATCCAGTAACGATATTGATATCGACGCATATTTTATGGAATTGCAATTACCTGCGGTCTCTTGACGGATTGCAAAGCCGGTCGTATTGATAGCTTAAATGAACATTGGTTGCGCGGGCGGTGATAACAATTACTTTTTAATCAAGATTGCAAACTTGATATAAACACCTGACCCATTAAGTACTTAAATTTTGTCAGTATATAAAGTCAAAAATGAATGGGAAAAGTGGGCATCTTGTTAGTCATCACTGCTATTAGTAAAGTTGTGCTAGAATTCATCGTAGAGTGTAATGCGATCATAAGTGTTTGCAGAGAGAGCACGTAAAATTTTTGAAAATTTTATGAGCTACCAATTTTTGTCAAATTTTCTAATAGAACTTTGCGATAGACTGAGTTAAATGCACTTTTTATGTTTAAAAAATATGGCTACTCTGAAACGGCAACGAAAAGGGCAGGGTGGTTCAGTATTTATAGCAACAGATTCCAAAGCAGACGTGCCAAGGTTCGAGCCCTATCCGCAGAATATTCTGGACAGTACATGGAAAGTTCCCAATAATGACGAAACCGGTCTACTGGATGAATTGCCTTTTTCACACTATACAATACCTAGTTTATATTGACAAATGTATGTACATAATGAGTCAGGTGTTTATATCAAGTTTGCAAGATTCATTAAAAAGTTCGATAGCTTCCTTGTAAATTTTTTTTCAAACTCGAAAGATAAAAGCGAACTAGACCCATCTAGGATGGTTTTTGGCCGATATTGTGGGTGTGTGAATCCAATTCGTTTAATTCGTCGAACTCTCTAAATGCGCCACTGGTATCAGCAAATCACGATCATGAAAAAAATTTATTTCATTTCTAATCCCTGAAAATTCATGTCCCTCGCTTTCTTATGAAAACAAAAAAGGAAATAAAGTATACGAAGTATGGAATATATATATATATATATATATATATATGCCTTATTCTTATACGGATCCCGTTTGCCGATTTCCTTATTTAAATACAGCAAATTTCAGGAGTTTACTTTTTATACAAACTAGGTTTGTCCAGCTTTTGTTTTATGTGGACAACTTTATTTTCATCGTTAGCTCTCGTTCATCTGGGTACATTACATTTGTCATTATAAGATAGAGGCCAAGTGTCAAAGAGAAATAATATTGAGTTCATGTTTTACGCTATATATATATATATATATATATATATATATATATATATATATATATATATATTTATATATCAGAAAAAACTAAACATTGTTTAACGCAGCAAAAACGTCGTCTCGGAGAACGACTTCATTCTTATTGATTGCTCGTCGAATACTGTCCAGAATTCGCGGCGAGCGGGGCCCGACCCAGAGTAGGATCAATTCACTGCGCCACACCGTACGCATACTAAACACAATTTTCAATGTATAATAACATTTATTAACCTCTCCTTCGGTTGTAGCCTGTGGCATCTCCTCCGATCTAAAGTCCTATCTAGCTCTCAACAGTCTGTTATATTAGAATAGGCACCAGTCCACCTGTCTAAGTGATAATGAATTGAAGATTTGTCGTAGGACTTTGATTATATATCAGATTTGCTTTTGAGTTTGTTTGGGAAATGCTGAAATATTTAGGACATGTGTACCATTCACCGTGTCACAGAATAACGTAATAGATTTTGATTAATAATCGAAATGATCATCTGAAGATTAGTACGTATGTTTGGAAATTGCTGAAATAGTTAGGAATTGTGTGACTTTCACTTACGGAATATTGTAGTTGCTTTTTGTTTAATGTCGAAATTGTATTTTATTTTTAAATCACTGACGACCTGATATGGTTGTTTGGGAAATGCTGAAATAGGATATGTGTGCCCCTCACAGTGTCACAGAATAACGTAATTACAGTTTGGTTAATATCGTAATTTAATTTTACTCCTGACTATCAGAAGAAATGGTGTATATATTTGGGTAATACTGAAATTTTTAGGAGTATTTTAGTAGTGATGGCTGCACAAATCAGAATTGGAGTATTATGTATATTGAATTAATATTAGTTTATATTTTAATTATAATAAAGGCCACTCACGTCGCCGTGCTACGCAAAATGTAGTGCCTACTATTATTTGTTCGTGGGTTATTTAGATGGAGTAGCTTGGGTTTTACATAATATGGTTTCAGGATTGGCCTAAGCTCAAGACAGAAGACTTGTGTGCCTTTAAGCATGTCTGAAATTTTTTTTCATTTTTATTGCGATATGTACACCTGTAGATATGGTATTTTATAAAACGGAAGCGGTGTACCAACTAAATCGCTGCGAAATTCAATTTTGTCTTTGCATGTTTAGTTTTAATTATTAAGCGATTATCTGTATCTCAATTTTTGTTTCTCTGTATATATATATAAACATATATATATATATATATATATATATATATATATATATATATATATATATAGTTCTATATAACGCTGAAATGATTTACAAAACAACATTTTATCTTGTACGTATTCACACAAATAAATAATATGATCGACTTAAAGGCGTTTAGTCATTTCACATTTGAAAGGAGTGGTCACCGCCTGATTGTTGTGGATATTCAGGGAGTGGGTGATTTATGGACAGACCCACAAATACACACGAGTGGCGATGAAGTAGCTCTTCTAACAGGAAATGCTGGTCATTGTTTTGGTGTTTATCCTGGTGGTGAGAATAATGTTAGTGGAGAGACATCTGGAAGCGGCGGACATGATCCTCATGAACTGCCTCATCTTTATGGAGATGGTAACCTTGGAATACGCGGCATGGCCCTTTTCTTTCATTCACATCGCTGTAATCCTTTATGTGAAGCCTTAGAACTAGCTCCTTTTGACCTTTCAGAAAGCGAAAAGAAAAGTATATCTGAACAGCAGACAAAGCAGCAGGCCGAACGAAAACGCCGCCAAAAAGCAACAGTCGAACCAGGTCCAAGGCCAATGACTGTCATTTCTGAAACCCCAGTAAGTCGCAAGTTTTATTTCAATAAATTATAGCCTACTCCGTCTATCGTTTTCGAATATGTGTTAATACAAATTTGTCCATCATTTTTTATAATTTTATGTTAGAATAGAGAATTATGATATAATTGTAAGCTTAAGTTTAACACAGAGTGGAAAGGATTATCGAACAAAGTGATATATCAGAAGTTGACCTGATTTTCGGTTTTTACTCATGCTGTTAGGAAAGTGGGATACTACAATCGACAACACTCAAAGGTCGTGAAATATTTGCTGTTGAGAGAATTTTAAACAAGTAAAATAGTCTGTATAAAATATTTCACCCGAATTGATATCTTCTGAATGTGGTTTTACAGAGAATTCTACGATGAATTAACCAGGATTCTAACCATGTTAAGCTGATAGATACTGGTGGTGATTAGAATTTAATATTTTTTCGTCAAATACACAAAAAATTTATTACTCGATATGAATTATTTCAAAACATATTAAATATTAAATAGTGGTACCTTCGCTCTATGTTGTCAACTGGTTTTATTTAAGGTATGGAAAATAAGACTGAGAAAATTTATATTAGGATAGAAGAACAATCCACATTGAAAATACAGAAAGTTATGCCTATTAGTACAAAATGTTTAAAAAGAGGAAACGTAACTAAACACAGTTTCAAATGCGGCTTTGAAAGTCCAATGTTAGTACCACAGCATGAACAAATTGTTTTTTCGTGTACAGTTCTGGATAACGTTGATTTATTGCTATTGATTTATAGGAAAGCATATCAACAAACATAATTTTTATTAAAATTAAACATCGTTTTGATGACATGTTGTACTTTTTACAGGACATAAAATGTTTAATTATAGATGTACGTGAAACACCAATCTTATTCTGCAACAACCTGGTTGGTATGTGCTCCGTCAAGCGTGATTACAATCTTCTACTGCCTCTGCCTAAATTGGATTCTCCATAGGAACATTTCGAATTAAAAATAACGTTAAATGCAGTGGAATCTTAACTTCCACACTAAGTAGAGGAAATTGGTTAACGGTTGTTGGCATTACTAATTCACATACAAAATATGTACAAGCCAAAGCAAAACGCAATCTATCTCTTATGCGCCTATTGAAAATCCACAGGTTTCTTATCAACGGTATAAACATTCACAGCGGATTTTATTATACCATTGAGCTTATAATTATCTATGAATTGGTATAGTTAACCATTAACAATAAGAGTGTTATAAGTGTTATCCAACACAGTCTGTAAAAAAATCTAGCGAACAATTGCAGCATGTCCTAATACACGGTGTCCTAACTAAACCTCTTCTCCATTTCAAATTGCAGTAGCTATTGAAATCCAAATATTGCGCTGCTCATGTTTTCTTATGGATAACCGATCTGCGCAATGTGCCATTAGTTCGACATTTCAGCAACGCATCAAGAAATGCTACTTTTAACGTAGACTGTTCTTCTATCCAAAAAATTCTCTTTTGTACTCTTTTCGTCGGCAAACCTCCCGTCACTTTTGATGTATACATCGATAAATTTGAATAGCAATGGCGAATGTTAGACAGATTAACATTACCCATAGATCTTATGGTATTACTCGGCATTTATTTGGTGTTGAATTAAAAATAAACAATTTGCGAAAATCTGACTTTGCTTTCATCAAAGATAAGTTCCACTATGCACAATGCAGGTGCAACTGTATATGACCTTGCAGACCCCCGTAGAAATAATCATTGGTTCTCTGTTAAATCTATGGAGATACTCGAAACAAGGCTCCAAATTCCACCTGGCTCGACTCATAATAATACTCGTCGCAATATAAGACGCCAACTTAAGCGCAGTCTAAAAGTCGATCTCGAAAACTTTTGGAGCAGAAAGGCTGAAGAAATGGAAATAGCTTTCGCGTCAGGTAGCAGTCTCTGTTTGTTCCAACTTATAGCGAAACTATAAATGATAGTAGCAACGAATTAATAACCGATAAAATAAGTCGTCTTGACAGGTGGGTTGAACACTTTAGAGATCAATTTTCTTGGCCAACCGCGTCAGTTCCGATTCCCGAAAGCATGTCTGCATCAACAGTGTGGAATGTTAGTCTCACAGAACCATCCGAGTTAGAAGTACGCGATGCAATCCTATCTCTTAAGCGCCGCAAAGCCGCCGGCCCCGATGATCTGCTTCCGGGATTGTTTAAGGATGGTGGCGATATAATTTCAGGAGCGTTGACCAAACTTTTTCATATTATATGGAATGAGGAAACCGTACCACTTGACTGGAATGAGTCGACCATCATTCCCATCTTCAAAAAAGGCAATCGTAATTCGTGCGATAACCATCGTGGTATAAGTTTGACTCCGGTCGTATCAAGGTTATTTGCTTCGATTATCCTATTTCGTCTTAGCGCTTCACGTGAATCACAAACAAGAGAAGAACAGGCCGGATTCCGCGCAGGACGAGGTTGTATAGATAATATATTTACGTTAAGGCAAGTTCTCGAACAAAGACATTTATATCACCGTCCCACAATATTCGTCTTTCTAGACTTCAATGGTGCATTTGATTCGGTGGATCGCAATGTTTTATTCCATATCTTGTCGAAAAGCGGTGTGCCCACTAAATTTGTTAATATTATACGAGCTCTCTACACAAATACTTCTGGTCGCGTTAAGGTTTACAACGAATTAACGCATAACTTTACAACCAGCAGTGGTGTTCGTCAAGGTTGTCCACTTTCCCCATTTTTGTTTAATTTTGTAATCGATGCTATTATGAACAACACTCTCTCACACATTCAGGACGCTGGAGTTGAAGTTCTCCCGGGAGATAAACTAGTCGATCTTGACTATGCGGACGATATCGTACTATTATTCGACAATCAGCATGCTGCCCAGACCACCTTAAATAGATTAGCAAACGTTGTTCCGTCTTTCGGTATGAAATTCGCATTCTCTAAATGTAAGATTTTGTTACAGGATCACCTACCACTCACTCCAACGTTGCGACTACCGAATGAAGATCTAGAGATAGTCAACAGGTTTACATATCTGGGGAGCTCTATCAATAACTTAGGCAATATGTTCGACAAGGTGAGAATACGAGTCGTGTTTACAATACATCTGTACGCGCAGTCTTACTATACGCTAGTTTAAACTTGACCTCTTAGAGTTGATGATTTGAGACGCTTACAGGCATTCGATCATCGTTGCTTGAGAAGTATAGCACATGTTGGTTACTAACAATGAATAACTAACGATAACATCCGTAGACGTATTTTTTGATCTGCCAATAAGTGCTCCTCGTTAGAAAAACAAATAAGGCCCCATCAACTTTGTATGCCCTCATTTCGATTGCCCAGTAGAGCTCTGTTCTCTCATTCAGCACCAGATTGAAGTATGGAACAAGGTGGGCAAATTTTGACATGGCAAAAACAATTGAAGTCACATCTAAATTGGGTAGTATAGGACCCGCTCGTCTGCCAGAATGCGGTCCTCGTGCGCATCATACTTCTTGGTTAGAAACCCTTAGCGATATGGCATCAAATCGAGCTCAGTGGCGATCTTGTTGTCGATGTCTTGTAGAATCATCTTCGTAACTGTTTTCTTAGTAGAGCAAAGTAAACTGCGAGGTTTGGTTTGTTTATGACGTGATACAGTAAAATCCGCAAGGAAGCTTTAATATTGATGTTGCCTTGTCTGAATGCTAACTTGGTCATTATGGTGTTGTGGGGAGGTTTAGTTTGTCTCATTTCTGTGAGTTTCCCTATTAAATTTACTCATAGTAACTAGGTATTCCTTCTCTCTCTCTCTGTCTCGTAAATCTCACTAATAATTTGTCTAAAATATTAACTCTGTTGTTATTTGTGTTATGTTTTCTCTCCTTATGGCTATATGGCAGTGAAACATTAGTCACTTTTGGCTTTTTATGGCTGGACATGATGATGATCTCTGTGAGTGGCTATGTGGCAAGACGGCCATTTGGAAGCCTCATGTTGCTGCGCGTCCTTTGGTACGGACAGTGAATAGATGCAGAGCTGGCGTGATTCTGACCATGACTGTTTCTCCATCTTGACATAGCTGCTGTAAAAATCCATTTCCAAAACGATAATAAAATTTTGACAGCCAATCATTTGAGATTATTTTTTTAAAGTAATATTGTTTCAGAAATATTTAATTAAGAGAAAACTGTAAATTAGATTATTGTTATATATTGGAGCAATTAAACCGTAATTCCTATGCAAATTTAATTAAAGGGCGTGAGCGAAATTCTTTTGTCACATTTTTTATGTTCTGCCTATTCAAGTGTTGCAAAGAATAAATTTCTTGCACATCAACGACTTGTTTACCTTCAATATATCGACTTTTGTGGTGGTTTTTTTGTTCACGGTTATTCTGTGCTGGAGCTAACAGAAGCGATCCAAAATTCGTATAGAAATTTAGTTATATCCAATTTCTGCATGTTCGTATACGCATAGTTAATATACCTTCTCGAGGATAGAAATTAATGCATTTGGAACGATATTATCTAAGTATAAACACCAATTCCATTGTATCTAACTTGCCGCACAACACAAAACAACGGTCGTCGGTCACACGTACTTGCCATAACTTGCCGTGATCGGGGCTCGAAACGCAACACATTTGCTTCGGATTCATGTTAATATACTTCGTCGTCTCTGCCGCACAACTTATGCAATTCTCAGTTATCGGCGAACTTCTGTCTTTGGCCAGCCTTTCCTAAAGTTCTGCCTAGCCACCCATGATCAGGCATTATAGAACCTGGCGAAGTGATATTGGATTTAATTTTTATGGCTGAATTTTGATTAGATGTATAAACTAAACCTTACATAAGGTTGAAATCGAAATTCATCAAGTGGATCGGTTTCGTTCTTATTGTGCTTTCAACAAGGTAGCTGCCAAAATTTCCGCAAACATTTGCTTCAGAGTTTTACAATCCATCATTTATACAGCCTAGCCGCGCATTGCTCGCAATTTTCAATTGTACACCTTATTATGTGCTTTTTGTCAGTTTCTACTTCGGGTAGGTCATATTAGGCCTGGCGTTCGATCTAAACTCCCAACTAACCATCCTGGCTCTATCCCTGTGGATCACACACCATGCCACCTTTAAATTCAATAGTTGATCGAAATTTTGTTTCTGGGATTTCATTATACATATATTGTCAACATAATCTAAACATTGTATTATGTAGCAAGGGAAATTCATCAAGTAGACCGGTTTCGTTTTTATTGGAAATCTAAGTTTTTAACCGTATAACCGTATGTAGGTGGTACCACATAATCAAATGAAAACCCAGAATGTATATAAGGAAAAGATTTTAAAGCAGAATTTTTAATCTCGATATATATATATATATATATATATATATATATATATATATATATATATATATGAATATATATAGACGAACGCTGAAAAATGTTGATGCTCGTAACCGGATCGAAATTCTGCGGCCGAGGTATCCAGTTATACGTACAATGAATGAGAGACTACAAAATATGAGAGCCGCATGTCTAAATTTGCTTACGGTATATATCTATTGTGTTTTAGTCCTCACCCTTAATTTGGTCGTCATGCTCTGGTAATGATCTTGGAAGGTCGAACCGCGCGAGTACATGTGACCAACAGTAGGTCTGCTATGTTGTACGACTGGTTAGATACAATGTGTTTGGTGTTTATATCAAGATTGCTATCTTTATTTAATGAATTGTTATCACCACTCGCGTAATCACTGATTGTTAAATTGTCTAAGTAAGTTGACTAACGAAGTTGATGGAGCCTTATTTGCTTTTCTAAAGACGAGCACTTATTGTCAGATCCAAAAATACGTCTACGGATGTCAACGTTAGTTATTCGTTGTTGGTAACTAACATGAGCTATACTTCTCAAACAGCGATGATCGAATGCCTGTAAGCGTCTCAGATCATCAACTCTAAGAGGCCAAGTTTCACTAGCGTATAGTAAGACTGCGCGTAGAGATGCATTGTAAACACGATCTTTAAGGCAAAGTGAAATATTCGCGTTTCTCCATAAATGACGAAAGTGCGAGAAAGCTACTCTAGCTTTCGCGATCCGTCTTCTCACCTCGTCGGACATATTGCCTACGTTATTGATAGAGCTCCCAAGATATGTAAACCTGTCGACTATGTCAAGATCTTCATTCTGCAGTCGCAACGTTGGAGTGAGTGGTGGGTGATCCTGTAACAGTATCTTACATATAGATGGTGCGAATGTCATACCGAAAGACGGAACAACGTTTGCTAATCTATTTAAGGTGGTCTAGGCAGTATGCTGATTGTCGAATAATAGTACGATATCGTCCGCATAGTCAAGATCCACCGAATGAAATGCACCCTTGAAGTCTATAAAGACGACTATTGTGGGACGGTGATATAAATGTCTCTGTTCGAGAACTTGCCTTAACGTAAAATATTATCTATACAACCTCGTCCTGCGCGGAATCCGGCCTGTTCTTCTCTTGTTTGTGATTCACGTGAAGCGCTAAGACGACGTAGGATAATCGAAGCAAATAACCTTGATACGACCGGAGTTAAACATGGCTCGGTCACGTTTTGCGTATGCCCTCATTCCGATTGCCCAATAGAGCTCTGTTCTCTCATCCAGCACCAAATTGGCGTAAGAAACAAGGTGGGGAGATTTTGACATGGCAGAAACAATTAAAGTCACTTACATCGAAATTGGATAGTATAGGATCCACTCGTCTGCCGGGATGGGGTCCTCATGCACATCACGTTCTTGGTTAGAAACCCTTAGCGATATGGCATTGAATCGTAACTTTCTTTTCTTAGTAGGGCAAAGTTAGCTGCGACGTTCGGTTTGTTTATGACGTGATACGGTGAAATCCGCAAGGAAGCTGTGTTGCTGATGTCGCCTTGCCCGAATGCTAACTTGGCCATCATGGTGTTGTGGAGAGGTTTAGTTTGCCTCATTTCTGTGAGTTATCCTGATAAATTTACTTATAGTAGCAAGGTTTTCCTTCTCTCTCTACCCCTCTTCCTCTCTCGTAAATCTCAATAATAATTTATCTAAATTCACTCATACTTTTTTTCACTCCTTATGGTTATATGGCAGTGAAACATTAGTCACTTGACTTTTGTGTGGCTGGAAATGATGATGAAGTTGACTAAATTGTATTCAAATGTTTAATGATTTTTCTGTACGAAGTTTGTGTATATTTTTTCAGCGGCCCGGATAATAACTTGGTTTTGACTAACAATAATATCGTACGCGTAGTCAAGATCGAGTAATCTACCATCGGAGTGAACTTAAAAGCTTGCGTCTTAAACTAATTTGTAAAGGAATCCATTACAATATCTAACAATGGATAAATTCGATGTCTTTGACGAATATTAATGCTAGAAGTAACGTTGTGCTTTAATTCAGTTTAATGTTAATCGAAATAAGTAATCCTATATTAGCATTCTATATTGTTGATACAGACGTACATTTGCAGTAGGGTGGCTTATTGGATTGAGTTACGAAATTTGAAGCAGGCGTGTCTAGGTTCGAATTCCCTTTCGCGATAAACTCTGGACAGTACCTAAAGAGTTCCAAATAAGGACAAAGCAAGTCTACTAGATAAATTGCCTTTTCGATACTATACGATTATTAGTTTATACTGAAAAGTGTATACTTAATGGGATTAGTGCTTATATCAAGCTCGCAACCTTGGTTTAAACAATACATTTGGCGATCCGTACTGACGCAGGTGCGAAAGAAAATTGATATTTGATATGTTGATCCAACCTATCGCGGAAACACATCTTATCAGTTATTAGATTTTTTATTCAATATCTTTCAATTTTCTCGGACTAATGCAAATGCTTTTGCTGGCTCTCTAGTCTTTCTAATGTGGGATGTTTAAGATTAACACTTAGACTGTGCTTATATTGGTGTCTTACAACTCTACGAGTATTTTCATAATCCGAACTAGCGGGCTTCAAGAATCTTCATAGATTTTGCAAGAAAACTGACTATTTCTTCGGGTGCCTGCAATACTATATAGAATAATACCTGCATTGTGGATAGTGAGTCTTTTTTCGTCCAAAGTTAGTTAGAATTTTGAACATCAAGACTAGATAACTTTGATTTTCGAATATCGTCACATTTGGGTTTGAAAGACGGCTGTTCGAGTTTGCTTACATGTATTTGAGGCTTATTCTTATTTATTTCTTCGAAAAAATTTAATGCAAATCTACCGTTATTCACACGTTGTGTTAGTGAATAATCAGACAATGTGCTGCCGACATTTCCAGTCAAGTGCAATGTATGCTAGAATAATAGTTTTGAGAGCCGCGTATCTAATTTTCCTAAACACGCATAGCGATTTGATCTACGGTAGTTCGCTTGCCGTCATCATTATCACTATTTTCACCATCATTGCAGACATTAATATGGCTGCCTTTAATAACTGATGCTTCATTATCATATAACGATTTGAAAATGTACGATATTTAAAATAACGATAATTCAATAAATAAAACTAATGATAAAAATACTTTGCAAAGAATTACGAAAATACATAATAAACAATAATTTAAGGCGAAAGAAATTGCTAACGGGAGCTGATTCATGTAGGGGTGGTTCTATTTATGATGGAGATAATTAGTTAATGACACACAGAAATGTGGAAACCTAGACGCCTAAGCAACAAAATTCCAATTTAGCTTTGTGGCAAGACGACATCGGCAATACAACTCTCATGTGGTTTTCACTGTTTTGCCTAATAAACACGAGCAAATTTCACACTTAACTCTACCCAAATAAGAAAGAAAGTTAAGACAGTTCTACTTTAAACTTGCAACAGGTTAGTCACTGAGTTCGGTTCGATGCCATATTGTGCATGGCTTCCAACTAGAAACTGATACAAACCCGAAGCTCATGCTGGTAGAACAAGGAATCCTATATTACAAAATCTGGTTGTAGATGATTTTACTTGGTTCTACTATGCCTAATTGCCACCGGCTGAGATAATAATGTTCTAATGAGCGATTGAATTGAAGACATATGCTAATCGTGACAGAATCAACGTATTTTATGAGTTGCCACTTTTTGACAATGTGTCTAATAGAACTTTGCGATAGACTGAGTTAAATGCACTCTTTATGTTTAAAAATATGGCTACTTTGAAACGGGAACGAGCGGCGGCAGGGTGGTTCAGTATTTATAGCAACAGATTCCAGAGCAGACGTGCCCAGATTCGAGCCCTGTCCGCAGAAAATTCTGGACTATACGTGATGAGTTCCCAATAACGACGAAACTAGTCTACTGGATGAATTTCCTTTTCAGCACTATACAATACTTTGTTTATAGTGACAAATTTATGTACATGAAAGGGATGGTGTTTAAATCAAGATAGCAACCTTGAGTAAGCTAAAAACAAACTTATCTTTTTATGTACTTGCCTTTAAATAAAAATATAATCTATAAAATATCGTACAGATTGGAATTCGGCTTGTTCTTCTCTAGTATATGATTCATGTGAATCGCTGAGACGGCGCAAAGTAATCGAAGAAAATAACCTGGATACAACTGGAATGAAGCTCATATCGCGATCTTTATCACACGAATTACAATTGCCATCTTTGAAAATGGGAATGATGGTCGACTCACACCAAGCAGGCGGCACAGTCCCTTCATTCCACATAGTACAACAATGATAGGTCAGCGTTCAAAAAACTATATCGCCACTATCCTTATATAAGCTCGGAAGGAAATAATTGGAGCCTGCAACTTTGCGATGTTTTCCAGTTAAGATATCATTCCGTATTTCTAACTCTGATGGGTGCTCGAGATTGGTGTTACCGACTTCTTTTCCGGAATCGGAACTGATGCATGTGCCATGTAAATTGATCCTTGAAGTGTTCAGCCCATCTATCAAGACAACAAATTTTGTCAAATATTAGATTATAGTCGCATTCATTTATTGATTCAATTAATTTTAATTTTCTTAGACTTGAATAAACATTGATCGCTATCTTATGCGAACGCTTCTTTCATCTCTTCAGCCTTTCTGGTGCGGTGTTCAATATCGTTCTTAGGTGGGCGGTTTCCAAATTTAAGATGATTATTATGATTACATGCCGATCTAGCGGAAATTTAGCGCCTAGTTTAGAGAATCTCCTTACATTTTTCAGAGACCCTTTGACTATTTCTTCGGGAGCCTACAATGTAATGCATAATGGACCTTATTTTCGTTTACAGTAATTCCAATTTTCAACGTCAAGACCAGTTAACTTTTATCCTACAATATTTTCATATATGTTTGGAAAGACAGCCGTTCGAAGTTGCTTACATCTATTTGAGATTTATTCCTATTTACCGTTTGTGGAACGTTCATTGCAGTTTTTCAATGATTAAGTCGGGTCGGCATACGTTTTCGAAATTCTTTATTACTAATTTAACTCGATATAAAAACAAATAATATGTTCACATCTATAGTTACTTATGTGACAGTTAAATACTGTTTGTTGCGGAGAACTAATATATATGAAAATATGTATTAGGTGTTGCGAACCTAGTACCAAATTGGTTCAGGTGTGACCAGAAGGATAAACCAGAGACAGCATGAACGGAAAGTATAATCTCATGCACATTCGTTTCGTGCTTACTGGCGACTCATCAGTAGGAGCCGGTATTACGCCCCTTAACCACTATATATTTGGGTGAGGAAAGTGGGATAAAAGGACGATACAATCTACTCATAACTGAACTAATTTGTTACTAGGTTCGCAACACCTAATACATACTTTCAGTTACTTATGTGGTTTTATGAGTATATTTGAAAAAATCCAAGTTCAAACCACATATGGGCGCGGAAATGTAAGTGTGTGTCACTACTTTTTTATGTAGGATACTCTCGCCTGTATTGTCGTGTGGTTACTTTCTCTTGTGTACTCAGTTTGACTACTACATTCTGTTATGTGCACACCTGATTTTCCAATTAAAATAGGAATAATAATGTACGATTTTTTAGGGCGTTTACATTAGAATTGTGCTTTTCCCTTAAGGCCTCGTCATTTTTTGAACTTGGGAAGTTTATTTCGTGTTATTTAATCAAAACGTGCATTATATATATATATACTCTTGGTTTCAGCCAGGCTGTATATATGAAATTATTTATTAGGTATTGTATATATGGTAGCTAGTTCAAACAGGACTAGGCGAATATGCCAGCCTTCATAATCAAAGGAGTATGATCTCGAGTAAACATTTATTTCATGCTCACTGGCGACTCATCATGGGAGAGAGATCTTTTCAAAAACTTGCTTGACCATATATAAAGTGTGTTTTGCGCATATTGCCAGTCCCGTGCTGATGAGTTACCAATAAACACGAAAGACATGTGCGCATTAGATGATACCTTGTGTTCATGCTGATCTTTGAATGAATGTGATTACGTACCCAATGCGGCAGGGTGGCTTAGTGGTAAGAACTCGAGATTCCGAGGCAGCAAATTCTAGCCAGTACGTGATGTGTTTCAAATAACGCCGAAATCGGTCTACTGGATGAATTGTCTTTTCCACACTATACAATACTTCGTTTATACCGAAAAATGTATGTACATAAAAGGGTCAGGCGTTTAAATTAAGATCGCAACTTTGATGAAAATTAATTAAATGCGCAATGCTGAATATATAGTTCCAACTACTGATGGTTACACCTTCTATAAATGCTTAAACTATCAGTGACTTCTACTTAAATTATATAAAAGTGTTATGTTATTTTCGTCTTCAGAAATACTAGATTCTTCTGGCAAATAATCACATCACCATTTTGCGGACACAGTTTCGTAATCATTTTAATTAATTTCATTACATGTTTGTATTTATGAAGGTCAAACTTAAGCTGTTGTAGGTAAAATATAAGCATAATAACAGTTGGTTTCCGTTGTTGTTATAGTGTCTACAATGAAAACAAACGGATATTTCAGTCTTTTCCTTTTGACCTCACTTTAAAGGTCACATTCAGTTTAACACTAAGCTGCTTATACTTGCCATGCCTACGACATCTTCAAAATAGTTATGGACTATGGATGATTCTTAATTTAATTTTGTATATGGCTTATTTTTTTAATCGGCTTTTTAAGCTTATAGCCGATTTACGAATGGCAATGCTTTTAAATTAGTTTTACAACCCGTCTGTAATAGCATCAGATCACACTTTTAGGTGTGTGCTTTAATATGGCAGTGTGTGTTGTTTGCACCTGAAGACCGCAAGCACAATAATTAACAAAGCTAAATCTGAACGTGAATAACTGGCGATGCTGCCCTCTGAACCAGGGCAACAATTGCTTTTATGAGCAGAGTTGACACACCTCTGTTCACGTTACTCCTTGAGAAGTCCATAAGATACGCACAGAGTGGGTACTATGGAGCCCGCAACGTGTAAGAATTTGGTGTAAGATTCTACTGCTGTTGATTGAACGGTTATTGATTCTAAATCCAGTCAGGCCAGTGAGGAGAGATTAGATTTCCTCACTAGAAACTTGCATTAGCTATGGGCATCTTAGTGCTCATTTAAAGGTCAGACATAACTATGGATTTCATGATTATGTTGCAATGAACCATCAGGATACATTGATTTAATGCTGTTTGCTCATCATTCAGAACCATACAACAGGCCAAAGTGACTATTTCTTTAAATCAAGTTTGCGAGCTTGAAGTAAACACCGATCCCATTGTATTTAACCAGTCGTCGAAAAACATAACAAAACTACCGCCAGCCGCAACGCACTGACGCGTTTCGACCTTCCTTGATCATCATCAGAGTACGACGGCAAACTGACTATCGAGGATCAAACCGCATTGAATATATATGGAAATCAAATTTAGATATGCGGCTCTCGCCTCTAGCAGTCTCGCTTACATTGAACTTGACTGGAAATGTCGGCTGCACAATTTCTATGCAGTCACGAACATTAACTGTTTGTAGCTTTGGCCACATATACATATATAGGCAATACAATTTAACAATAATTGTTTGCGCGGGTGGTGGTAAAAATTCTTTAAATCAAGTTTGCGAGCTTGAAGTAAACACCAATCCCATTGTATTTAACCAGTGATCAAGGAAGGTCGAAACGCGTCAGTGCGTTGCGGCTGGCGGTAATTTTGTTATGTTGTTCGACGACTGGTTAGATACAATGGGATTGGTGTTGCTTCAAGCTCGCAAACTGATTTAAAGGTATACCACCACCCGCGCACGCAATATTGTTAAAAAATGACTAATGTTTAATTGCCATATAGCCATAAGTCGGTCATGGTTATATGTGGACTTTAAAGAACTCAAGGTCGCGCAATCCTAGTGAGGATGGTTTGTATTCGCAGTTTTCCTTCTATTAGGTTGTTAGCCAACAAAGGCTGATGAGCAAAATCTGCCAGTGGCCAAAGTTTCTCTCAGCAGCCGAAACTTGCCCTTAGCGTTTGGCACACCTGTTCTCAATCAGTCAAGCACATGTAACAATAACTCGAGGCTTCATATGAAACGTTATGATGGCTGTGTCCCTTTACACCCGGCAAGGTTCTTGCTACGATTCCCGGTCGTCAGGCCCGAATTTCTCTGGTTTCGGGCCACCTCTTCTCGTTTAGTTAATTTCAAAATATGCTGATTTGACAATGTGAAGATGCCTTTTACCATAGAATGGTTCTCAATTTCTAAAACATACTGTAGTTTTGTACATTTTGACTTACTGCTTGTTGTTTTTTTCCGCGTCAGTGCACGAAAGATTGCATTATCTATCATGTTATGTGTTCTTTTAAAGCTGTTTATGCTTTTAAAAAGAACAATGCACAATAAACAACCCCAATCTGCATATTATTTACATAATGGAGAGTTTTTGTCATTAAAATATAAATACACTGCAGTTCGTGACTTTCAGGAAATGGAAAACTTCTTATTCCAGATTTGAAAAATGACGAATATTATAATGAATAATAATGTAATGTTAAATGGCGATCCTGAAAAATTAGTTGCTACAATAATTAATTGGGTAGTTAAAATATAACAGACGAGTGTAGGACCTGAAACGAATAAAATATACCTGCACAGTCCACTGAAATGGAATAGGTTTCCTGCACAAGAAAGGAAGTAGACGCGAGTTGACACGAATATTAAATGCAGAAAAAAGTCGCATGATGCATATGGTAGCACATTCATATTTACCAGCAATAAATTTTTTTAAAAACCCTTAATTTAGACTTCCTTAATCTACTTATTTGAATTTACTTGTGACAAGGTACGCCATGTCAAATACGTAACTGCATATAGGTCGAAAATACAGAGCATGTGTTTGAATATTCCTGGTTGCAGATAATTATCCTATATGCTGTTTACTAGTCTTATGTTAATTAATTTATGCATTTACGTGTCCACGTACGTAAATTTGTCCATTCGTGTGTTCAAGTATATGTCTGCATGTTTTTATGTATGTACATATGTATTATGTATAATAGTATTTATGTGTATGCATGGATATGTGTTTATTTATATATGAATGTATGCATGTATGCACGTTCGCATGCACGTGTGTATGTATGATTGTTTATATATTCTTATAAATGTATGTGGAGGAATGCATGAATGTCTACATTTTTAAATTATGTATGTGTGTGCGTACGTGTGTATGAATGTATGTATGCATTTATGCATGTATGCATGTATGCATGTATGCATGTATGCATGTATGTATGTATGTATGTATGTATGTATGTATGTATGTATGTAGTAGTATGCATGTATGCATTTATGCATGAATAAATGCATTTAAGTATATATATATATATATATATATATATATATATATATATATATATATATGCATACATGTATTTATGTGTTTTATACGTGTGTGTATGTATGTTCACATGTACTCATTTTTGTATGCTTGCTTATCTTTTGTTGTATGTACCTATGTGTACATATCCATGCATGTATGTATGTATTTGTGTATAAATTTATGAGCATATGTATGCGTGTATTCGTTTACTAATTTATGAATAATTATATTAGCTCATGTATTCGTGGATGTATGTATAGGAGTATTTATGTATGCATGTATGTATCCGTGTATTTATGTATGTATTTTCCTTTATGAGTTCTTTCGTTCTAATTTAATATTATATATATATATATATATATATATATATATATATATATATATATATATATATATATATATATATAGGAAGAGAGAGGAGAGTATATTTATTATGGTTAAAGATCGATTCATTTCGGAAATACTTACCTGTGTAACAAATTAGTTCAATCTCTAGTAAAAATTTGTAAACCTGCTGTAGTGAAGCTAACTTCATATAAAGCCTTCGACAGATCGATTTCAAAGTCACCTAACTATATATAATATAGAACGAGCCTTTAAATGGTACCAACACTATGGTAACCGAATCGGTACCTAATACCAACACTTGTTTCCGAATAGGTACATGGTACCAACACAATGAATTTAAAGGTATGACAAAGTTCACCAAAATTGAGAATAACAACTACTTCTGAACACCTGATACTCAATCAAATCCATGCACTCCTGCTTTGATCGATTTCAGTTATCTCTTTTCGCGGTAATCATGACATCATTCAATTAAATATATAAGTTATATACTTTTTGTTGCGGAAAACTAATATATATGAAATTGTGTATTAAGTGTTCCGCATCCAGTAAAATATAGTTTAAATTGGACCAGAATAATAAACCGATGTCAGTATGAACAGAAAGTATATTCTTATATGCACGTTTGTTTAGTGTTTACAGGCGACAAATCAGTAGGAGCCGGCATTACGCCCTATATCCTACTATACATTTGGCTGAGGAATGTGGGACAGTTTGACAGTACAGTCTTCTATACAAATGTGTAAATCAGCAGTAGTGGAGCTAACTTCAGCAATGCGATTTCAAAACCAAAATCACCAAAAATTATATATATACCGATACTGTGCAATCACATATACAATTTTTTATACCAGGAGTAATGTCGCATTGTTCATGAATTGTATATTGTCTCCCTGGTAACAGTGCAGGTCATGCAGATTTCAATTTTAATTGAAATCGCAATTTATGAAGTTAGCGGTGTAGTTTGTGCCACTATTTTCTATTTAGTTTTTTGCTAATCTGATCGAATGTTTAATATTCTGATTTTATTGGATGGTAGGGTTTTCCTGAATGCAAGAATGTTGGTGTTTATTATGTGATTCGTGGTCAGTTTAGTATAGTATCATTTTGGAATTTTTGAATGCTTAGTTCGCCTCTTGTTGTTGATTTTTCTTTCGATGCTAGGGTTTTTAAATCAATTTCTGCGGTAAATATTGTTTCGTTTTGTTGATCAATTGATTTTTGCGCGTTCAATAAATAGTCTACTGCACATACTTGCAAGTTTGTAGACGGAAGGATTTTGAAGAATTAGCAATTAATACTTGGCATCCAACTTACTGATTATCTGTGTGATGACAGTGATTATTTTAATCTAGTTTGCGATCTAGATATATGAACGTCAGTTCCATTATATTCATACATTTCTCAGCATTGTATAAGGTCCCTATAGGGAATTATTTGCGTACAAGGCTCGATTCTGGGCACATCTGCTTCGTAATCTTTTGCTAACCCCTGAGCCACCATGCCGCACGTTACACAGAATTTTCAGTTATATACTAGCTAATTTTTTTTGTTTAGCTATTCCTTTGTATTGAGTCTATGTTATCTCTTTTGACTAGAACTTTTAAATAATCATTATTAAACGAACACCACATTACCTGGGGAAGTGGTATTGTATCGAACATTTTTATAATTCTACAGTATACAATGCTTAGTTTATACTGACAAATGTATGCATATAATGGGATTGATTTTTATATCAGTATCGCAACCTTGATTAAAATAGTTGTTATCACTGCCCGCACATCCAATATTCGTTTAATTATAAAAAATCTGACGGTGATGTTAAGTTTTACACTATAGAAATTCGCTTTTCTATTTAGACGCCGTGCAATTATTACGACTGGTAGGTCGCCCCTAAATGGTACGTTTTGTAAAATGAATTTGTTAATTTTCTCTATAGTACGAATTGGACGTAGTCTGACGTCGACATCTAGTAATCGCTCCGGGTTCATTAGTAACATTTCCTCAAATGGCCAAGCTCTTCCTCGATCATGCATTTATTGCAGATCTTCCTATTCAGATTTGATAGGTTGTAAATTAGATTTCGGGACGCTTTTGCTGCAATGGATATATTGCCCGATTAAAATCAATATTCCATGTGTTTCCAGTGTCGAATCACGATTTTCTGATCGAGTGAGTTGGATGTCCGAGAGTGAATTTGATGTCGGGATTGACTTCTTGGGCTTGTTTCATGATTTCCACTAGGTCTGCCGCTTCCGGAGTGAATCATAATAATTCATCTACATACATTTTGTTAAGTATGCAAGAGTTAATAGAGTCTATGCTCCAGACGATGCATGTATGTTGAATATGAGTTTTTGGTTTGCCGTACAGTTTTGCGAGATTTGTTGCGACTGAGTTAGTTTTTTTAAATTTATTCTAAGTATCCTGATCTGTTTTCAGAAGCAGTAATTGTAGATAGAGCGTGTTTCTCCAACTTTTTCAAAATAATTTATTCTTGCTTCAATATTGTTGGGTCATCTTTCTGTTTGTTAGCTTATTTGAGTTTTAACCGCTTATTTATGATTGAGTTCATGTACACGCTATAAGCTTCAGCTTCTAGTATAACAACTCCTGATTATTTTTCGGGTGTGGAAAGTCGTATACTTTTGTCAGATTGTAGTTTTCTGAGTTTTATGTGTTTCTTTGGAGGGATTTGGCTGTTGTAGTACTTGTTCACGTATTGTTCTAGTTTTCTGAATACTTCGGCTTTCAGTCCTTGCCCATTGAAAGCTTCTGGGACGATGCCTTTTGTTAAGTTATTATAGAAGCCTTCAATTCCAGTCTGTTTCTCATTAATGTCTAGTTCGCTTTGACTTCCCTTAATGATGCAGAGTTTGGTTCCTAGGGATTGTAATTGTTTCTAATGTTTTGACGAAATAGCCTTTGAATAATCGTAAATATATGCATTAGAATTAGTATAAAATTTTGATCGCCCGGGTAATTTGTCCAGATCACACATGAGGACTTTTAATTTATCTCCAGTTGTTATTCTCGTCAGCGTTTCTGGCTGCATTGCAATGGTATTGGATTTGACTTTGTTTTGATTGGCTGTCTTCGATGTCATTAAGTAATAAGTGACTTATAAGCTTGTTTAATGGTTTCTGGTTATTCAGACTGTACTGCATAAGAAGCCTTTTGGTCACCAACTTTGATTGAAAACACGATTTGAATAACATAGTTATTTCAAGACGTTTGGCACTCACAAAATTGGCTGCAACAGAACTGTAGTTCCTTGCAGGTAAAATGATGACTTCGTTCTTCAATAATCTTTATAATGTCCATTGCCTCTAATTATTGCACAGTATATTTTTAAAGGAAACTTAAATACGTTTAATACTTATGAGTATGTTTATTGTAATAATGGCTGATTCATTTAGATAATACATATCAGCACTTCATAATCTGCCGCTTGTGACTGCTGCAAATAAGTACAAGTAAAATTTAAAATTGGCTGAATTATCTTAAATTTAATTAAACTATAACCGAGAATGATAAACTCTCTTGCGCAGTGCTGTCCTTCTTGTTGTGGATTTGACCGCATTTATCTTGTGCGGGACAATAGATAGCACTCTTAGGTCGGTAAAATCTTGAATTTTGATCATTTTCAGGTGCTCTGCTTATTGGCTTCGATTGATGGGTTCTCACTTGTCCCTTCTTTTTTGAGCCTTCCATCAGCTGATTGACTGAAAATGACGTTGGATCAAGATTTTCCATTGTTCTTTGCCCGATATTTCGAGACCTCATTTCCAGTCTCATCTTCAGGGTTGACACAATACACACATTTGCCACAAGTTGTGTTTTACTCCTGTGCGTATTGTGTCAACCCTGAAGATGAGACTGGAAATGAAGTCTCGAAATATCGGGCAAAGAACAATGGAAAATCTTGATCCAACGTCATTTTCAGTCAATCAGCTGATGGAAGGCTCAAAAAAGAAGGGACAAGTGAGAACCCATCAATCGAAGCCAATAAGCAGAGCACCTGAAAATGATCAAAATTCAAGATTTTACCGACCTAAGAGTGCTATCTATTGTCCCGCACAAGATAAATGCGGTCCAAATCCGCTATACCCCAGAATGTATATAGCTGAAAGATTACGATGTGTTGATAAGTACTCGCATAATAAACTGCTCATTAGCCAACATAAACCTTGTTTATTCAATGCTTTCGTTTCATACAAAAAACATTTTAGAATATTAGTAAGATATATATATTGAAGTTTTACGCCAGCATTTGGTTGATACATATATATATATATATATATATATATATATATATATATATATATATATATATATATCTAGAATAAACTAAATGGTTGCAAGTTAGCTACGCGGTTTGGCTTGTTTGATGACGTGATACAGTGAAAGCCGCAAGGAAGCTGTATTGCTGATGTTGCCTTGCCCTAATGCTGACTTGGCCATAATGGTGTTGTGGAGAGGTTTAGTTTTCCTCATTTCTGTGAGTTATCCTGATAAATTTACTCATAGTAACTAGGTATTCTTTCTCTCTCTCTCTCTATCTCTCGTAAATCTCACTAATAATTTGTCTAAAATATTATTTCTGTTGTTATTTATATATTTTTTCACTTTTATGGTTATATGGCAGTGAAACATTAGTCACTTTTGACTTTTGTATGGCTAGGCATGATAATGATGAAATGGTGCTTGAAAAAGCCAAGCAAGATCATTTATCAAATTATTTTCGTCTTTATTGGGAGCTCGCCAGAATTCTCAGCGACTGGGGCACATTTGCTTCTGAATCTTGCATTCATACCACTACGCCACCATTTCCGTACACTACACGCAATTTTCATTTGCATCCTTTCCTGTAGGTGTAGTTTATTCTCTTCGACCTTAAGTTCCAAGCAATCACTCCCGATCTGCTATTCCAGAACGGACAACATGCCAACTGAAGAAATGATATTGAATACAAGATTTATGGCAGAATTTTGATGATATCTTCAGTGCTAGTACAAACTCAATATTGCTTAAGGTATCAAAGGTAATTCATCAAGTATACCAGTATGATCATTATTGATAATTCGTCGAGTAACTATCAGAATTTGCGGCGACCGGGGCTCGAACCAGGGCTCATTTGTTTCGTAGTCATGCATTTGGTCGCAGCGAATTCCGGCCAATACTTGACGAGTTCCTAAAATGAATTAATTCTGTCTGCTTTAATATTGCCTTTACTACCTAATGCAATATTTAGTTTATATATATATATATATATATATATATATATATATATATATATATCATATATCGTCATTTCACCTGTATTAATTTTTTGTCTCGTGATAAGTGGGGCTGTTAAAATGTTTTTCCGCACTTGAAAGAAGTAGTCAATCCGTAAATAACAATATCTGTTTGCTTCGCTTGATTGAATATGATTTTTTCAATAATTTTCGGCCTTTTTTAAATAGTTCTTTATTTTTTGTCTTGTTCCCGTACAGTTGTTCGTCTGTGTATGCTGGTATGCACTTTATGATCAGATGAACGCTTTGCTAGCTAACTGGATGTTTTTTCACTCAGTTTCCATTCTTTAATTTTCTGTTGTATTATATCCTTTATTATCGATCTTGTCTGTTGTGTTGTATGGTATGTTTGATCTATTGTGAATTTTTATTGTTGCTACTTTTTGGGCGTTGCTTTTGCCTAATATGGGCTGATTGTTCTGCTAAAAATGTGCTAACTACATTTGATTGCATTTTCATTTTTTCTACCTCACTGAGTTCAACAAATTACGTGACCTTAATTGGACTTTGACACTACGATACATTATTTAGCTTCAAATTTATAAGAATTAAGAAGTAAATTTAAAAGACTAAACGTATTTTTTTACTAATAAATATAATGCTTGCCTATTCTGTATATGATGTTTGCAACAGAAGTATAATAAACTTATTCTTAGCTATTATATTCTTATGAAGGTTCTTGTGTGTATAACATTTATCAATTGATTGTTGCGAACATGTATATATATATATATATATATATATATATATATATACAACTCTTTTATTTTGTTTAGCGCACCTAGTCACAAATTAGTTCAAATATGACCAGAAAGGTTGAATTTAAGTCAGCATAAACGGAAGGTATAATCCCCTGTGGACATTCATTTCGTGCTTACTGGCGACTCATCAGTAGAAGCCGGTATTACGCCCTATACTCACTATAGATTTTTGGTGAGTAATAGTTGGAATTGGACGGTAGAATCCGCTATTAGAATGTTTATACCAGTAGTAGTGGAGCTAAAGTCATATAAACTTTTCAACAGTGCAACTTAAAAGTCGATTCACTATATATATATATATATATATATATATATATATATATATATATATATATATATATATATATATATATATATATATATATATATATATATATATATATATGACGAGCCTGTAAAGGATACCAACACTATGGTTGTTAAGTCGGAAACTAATAGTAAAACTGTTGCTGGATAGGTACATCGTTCAACATTTCAATTCATGATATGCTAAAACACCCGTTACTCGAAATACCTCACCCAAATATATTGTGGTTATAGGGCTTTATTCCGGTTCTTACTGATGAATCGCCAGTAAACACGAAGCGAATTTGCACATAAGATTAGACCTTCCGTTCATGCTTACTTTGGTTTGTGCGTCTGGTCACATTTGAAATAAATTGTTACTAGGTGCAAAGTAGCCAAACAGTATCTTACTGTTATATTTAATTGAATGATTTCATGATTACCGCGAAAAGTGATAACTCCTATCGATCAAGCCCGGAGTGCATGGATTTGCCAGAATTACAGGTGCTCAGAAGTTGTTTCAATTCTCAATTTTGGTGAAATTCAGCATATCCTAAAATACATTGTGTATACCATATACCGATTTGGCAGCCAGTGTTGGTACCATGTGCCTATTCGACAACCATAGTGTTGAAATCAGGTACCGACTCGGTAACAATAGTGTTGGTATCATTTACAGGTTCAGTATAAATTATATATAGTGAGTTGGATTTGAAGTCGCTTTTGCGAAGACTATATGAGGTTAGCTTCACTACTACAGGTTTACATATTTGTATAGGAGATTGTACCATCCAATTGTCCCAGTTTCCTCACCAAAATATATAGTGGGTATAGGGCTTAATACCGGCTCTTACTGATGAGTCGCCACTAGGCACGAAATAAATGTGCACATGAGAGCATACTTTCCGTTCATACTGACAGGTATATATTTCTGGTCATATTTGAACTAATTTTCTACTAGGTGCGCGACACCTAATACACTATTTCTTGTGTGTAGTGTTCAAAATATGTGCATCGTAAGGCAATTTTCGTTAATATTAACAGGCCTTTTTTGAAGCTGGTGCAACCCAAGCAGTGCCGCGGTCACGACGTCGTCAATTTCATAACCGCACTGTGTCGGAGTCAGCTGACGTTTGGGGTAGTGATGTGAATGGTGCTATCTGCATAGGAAGTCTTCCTAACAAAACGGGAATTGTGTCTGTCTCAACTGGGCACGGTCTTTCTTCAATTACTGGAAGTTGTTCTTACACCGATAGCTCTTTGATATCACCAGGTATTACAGAAGAAGACGGCAGTAACGACTTGAGGCAGAATCCGCTAGAATCTTCACAAGAACATTTACATTTGTCACAACCATCACCTTTTCTGCCACCTCGTGTCAGTGGACAAATGTGTAGGTGTTTATATCTATTTTTTCATCATTCATAATATTAATAGTAGTAATAAATATCATTTAGTCGCGTTGTTTGATTGATTGGTTCTCACTGTTCCGCACGTATACAATCCACCGAAAATTCTGTATTACCAAGTTTTGACGAATTTTTCACGACGTTTCTGAACGTTCTTTCTCATTCTATCCTCAGGACATTAATACAATACTCACAGGAAATACAACTTGTGGCAAATGTGGTATCCTTATTCAAGACAGGTCTATTTATGCATAATGCTGCTTCACTGCTGCATATCTACGGCATTCTTTTTATGTGTGGGCTGAAAAGGAATACTTTATCGCCCATTCTTAGCTATAATTGTAACCGTGTTTGTTTAACTTCTCGTCAGTGGCATGGCTGGTATGAAAAACGAACTTTGAAGATACACCATCAATATATTTCAATGAAACATTATTAAATTGAAATATTTCTTTTCAGTGAATTTAATAGCGTTTAATTATATTATAATCGACTAGTTTGTTGTGCTATTTTTATACACCAGTTCAACCTGCTGATGCTATTTGACTTTATTTGACCATAGTCAGAGCATACCTGATGATTGGCTTGATAATTTGTGTTTATTTACATATACCGATTTCCCATTAGTATGCAGTTAATTATTTGTAACTGATTCCTTCTCAGTCTTAAATAAACGCCGCACCTCCCCCCACACACACAAACAGGCGTGGCGTACGTTTATCTAGTGAATCGTCAGGTGTTGCAATATCACTGCAATTTCACTTGGATGAATGTACACCTGCAGTAACTGATTACTTCTCAATAAAAAACAAACGAGAGCACATACGCACATGCATGGCAGAAGCTTATATATTGAATCGTGTGTAGATGTTATTAGATTACTATAATCAATGTTATGATCCTGATATAAAAACCTGTTTCTTAATGTACATTATGTCAATATCCACTAAAAATTGTATAATGTAGAAAATAAAACTCATCTAGTAGACCAGTTTCGTCCTCATTGGGAACTTATCACATACTGACCAGTATTTTCCGTGGACAGGGCTCGAATCCGGGCACGTGGGCCTCGAAAATTGATGCTTTAACCACTGAACCACTCTGTCGTACATCACACACTATTTTCAGTTATATATACGTTCATTTAATTATTAAGATTCTATTAGATCACTTTAATTTCATTTCGATGTATACACTTGCAGACATACGCTTACGCATACATAACGTACACTTGGATAGTGAAAATCAGTTTTACTTAAGATATCTACCAATAAGTTTAAATCAAAATGTTTAAATTAAATTTACCACCTGACTTAATAATTGTCAAATTGTTTCTTTGGTGTGCTTTCCGTTGAAAAAGACCCCAGAAACAAGAAGTCGAAATATTCTGATGAAAATACCTTGTTGGGTACAACAAGTGCCCAGTAATTAATCTCATCCTGTTGCGCAACATGTTTCGTTTGAATAAATAAATAAGGCTGCATCATCTGCATTGGCTCGGTCATGCTTTGGTGTACACTCAATTAGATTGCCCTGTAAAACATTATTCTCTAATTCAACGACAGATTGGCGTAAGAAACAAGGTGAACGGATTTTGACATGACAGAAGCAGCTAACTTCAGCTACATTCAAATTGGTTAATGTAGGATCCACTCGTCTACTAGGATGGGGTCCATGTGCGCATCATATTTCGTGGTTGGAAACCCTGCGCGACATAGCAAGGTGTCGAGATCGGTGGCGATCTTGTTGCAGATTTCTCGTATAATTACCTTTGTAACTTTCTTATTTTAGTTGGGTAGAGTTTATTGCGAGGTTTGGTTGTGTCTATGACGTGGTACATTGAAAATCGCGAGGAAGCTGTCTTGTCGATTTTGCCTTGCCTTAAAGCTGACTTTCCTATAATGGTGTGTCACAGAGATTTGTTTTGGCTCACTTATGTGTGTTATCTAGGTAAATATACTCATAACTTGATACTCCCCTTCATAATTCACTCTTCTTTAATAATTTGTTTGCTTAAATTCTTATTTTTGTCATTGTTATATAGTTTTTTAAATTTTCTTGTTTTTTTGTTATTGCTTACGGTCAAATGGCAGTAAAACCTCAGTTACTATTGACTTGGTTTTCTGTGAATGAAATTTATGGACAGTCTGTCTCTATTTACTTCCGTTTTGATGAACCATTAACATCCAATCTTGATTTGGGGCACCAATTACTTTTGTTGGAGCTCCGTTTGAGTAAGCCACACACATCCTGCTCGCCAGGCTACCGAGAAAACTCATGTGGGTGGTTGAAACCGAAGGGTTAGACCAGCAAGCTCTTGGTTAAATACTGGTATTCGCATAATCGGTCACCTGATTTCGCCGCTCCTTACACCTGAATGGGCGCAAACCTTTGTAAATAAACAACAAACAGGATCCTGTTCAATTGTCTGGTTAAATTTGCCTTAGTAGCATAGGCTCTAATGGAACCTACTTTGTGCCAGATTTCAGCCTTTTATGTAAGTCCCGTCGCTTCTTACTCCTGCGTGTACTCGCTTTCCGATCAATCGTCGATTTCTTAATTGAATAATCAACATAAGTTTCGCGAACGCAACAAAAATATTGTGTCTAAATGCATTGAAGTTGTGTAGCGAAAATTGATATTTGGTGCTGTGTCTGAGAGTCTGTTAGGAGTCAGAGATGAGTTTTGAAGTTCAATACGTTATATTGCATCAAAGATTATTTCCCATTACGCGGTTTTCCGTCGTGCTTTGATGATGACTATAGAATGTTGAACGTGTCAGTTCGTATGACTGATGGTGGTTTTAATATGCTATGCGACTGGATCAAAATAGAGCTTGTGCTTATCTAAAGTCCGCGAACTTCATTTAAATAACTGTTGCTGAACATGTCTGAAATGAAGTCGTTAAAGTAGTGTTACACATATCGATATTCTATAGAAGTTAGAATTTGCACCAAAGTCGTATATCTATGTGTTGATAATATTAATCCAAATATACGACTTGCGATACGATTCAAATTACCTATTCTAGCAAGTGTAAATTGAACTGAAAGCCTTTTTAAATGTTTTCCGATTCTTAAGCCGTATTAACAGCAATTCAAATATAACTGATTATTTAAAGCATAACTTGATTACTGAAAGCGCAAGTCTAAACAATTCAATTTAAAAGGGTCTGATTTCCACACAATATTCGGCTTGACTATATTATCTGGTTTTTATCGATTTATTTATTATAAACGATGTTGAAAATATGCCAAAGTCAGCATGAACGGAAGGTATAATCTCATGTGCACATTTGTTTCGTGCTTACTGGCGACTCATCAGTAGGAGCCGATACTACGCTCTATATCCACTATATGCTTGTGTGAGGAATATTGGACAATTGGGTGTTACAGTCTCCTATACAAATGTGTGTGCCAGCAGTAGTGTAGTGAAATTCATATAAGGACTTCGAAAATGCTATTTCAAAGCCAATTCACTATATATAATATATACCGAGCCTGTAACTGGGTTTTTGAGTCGGTACATGTTACCAGGTACGCAATACCTAATAATACAGCTGCATATGTTATCTCTCCGCAACAAACAGTATCTATGTAGGAAATAGTTTATTACTTATTTTCATAACAAATTAACTACAATTGGAAAAATTATTGATAAATAGTGTACACAAATGAATATTAATATTTCCTATACGGATGACTACAGAAGAGCCTAGGTTATGTGCCTGAACAACATTAGTCAAGTTGCTGGGCTTTTTGAGAACCAACAGAACTAGCAATATGCATTGTAGCGGGAATTCTGCTTCGGCATTAATGCTCCTGGCTAATTGCACTAGCTCGTGGACGACAACTGACAGCACTATCTCGTTTGTACTTTTATACATCATCCTGTAGCAGATTATTATGATTTAAGATAGTTTTGTTTGTGTATTTATTCAATCAATGGATTAATTTACGCGAGGCATGGCAATCAGAAATCAATCTCCTTCGATAAATTTGTTTGCCTAATTTATCATTTTTATCATTAGGGCCCGAGCACCGATGGTGTGAGGACCCTATTGTATCTGCTTTGTTTATTATTATTATTATTATTATTATTATTCTCCAAAATGAATCGCATTTTTGAGGGCCTAAACATGCTCGAAAAGTCATGAAACTTTGCACACGCGTCAGACCTGGTGAAAATTTACGTCTGATATAGGTTTCAGAAGAGGGTGTGGCAAAATGGCTCGACAGCGCCACCTATCCTAAAAAAATCAACAGCCCTCGAGCTGTGTTTCATTAATTTTATGAGCAAATTTTGCATCATTTTTGTCATTTGCATGCCTTGTATTTTAACGAACTCCTCCTAGAGATTTATTCAGATCAACACCAAATTTGGTATGCCTAATCTAAAGGCCTTTGCGATGTTAAATTGCGAAGATCTTGAGTTTTCGTTGAAGGGCGTGTCCGTGGCGGCCTGACGAATTTCGATGATTCGCCATGAAAAATGAAGTTGCTATAACTCAGACATACAATGTCCAATCTGCCCCAAACTTCACATGTTTGATAAGACTCCTGACCTGAACAGATTGATATGCCCATATTCAGTTATAGTCATAGCGCCACCTACTGGCAACAGGAAGTGACATATTTTACGCTGTAACAAACTACCCCGAGAAATTTTATGACATAAATTTTTTTCAGTCACTCTATTCTAAAGGCCTGTGCGATGTTAAATTGTGAAGATCTTGAGTTTTCGTTAAAGGGCGTGTCCATGGCCAAATCCAGTTATAAACATAGCGCCACCAGCTGGCAGCAGGAAAATTTGCACATATAAATGACTTTTGACATATTCCTTTTATATTTACCACTTTAAATGCTGATTTCTCGCAGTTCGCTGTTTTACTAAAGTCACCCGCTGGCGGTGAGCCTGGGTGCGAGGGCCCGTTCATCGCTGCTTGCAGCTTTAATTATTATTACTTTTTTGTTATGCTTCTTATGGCTATATAGCAATGAAACATTAGTTACTAATGACTTTTCTATTGCTGTGCATGATGATATTTGTGGATATTTCCTGTATCACAAATATTTGTCCTCACGATATTAAACTGTATTAAAGTCAATGAATTCCCATTATAGGCAAGGCTTATATTGCTTCTATAAAGATGTTTAACTTTTTTATTCATTCAGTTGATACAAGTTCTAACGGAGTGAATGGTAACTCCAGAGTGTTCGCAGATTCAATGACAGGTAGCGATATCGAGTCGACTGACTGTCATCATTACCAAGATTGTTTAGAGCGAAACGATTCAGGATACGATGGCCAGCCAATTAGCAACAGTGGCCCATCCAATCATTCGCCCAACGCAAATCAATGGACAGGGGATTTCTCGTTTACTACTGGCCATTCGCCCATCGATATTCCGACTGCAGCTCAAGTTCGCGCCAACCGGCGCCGGCGATTAGAGAGTGAATGTTGGCCGGAAGTAAACGGATTATCCGCAAACCAACTTGTATGTCTTATTTCTACCAGGCTCGTTGACTGTATAGCTTCAATGGCCGTTCGTTTTTTAAACGTCATATTGGAGTTTAAATTAATTAACGATGATTGTATGACGATTATTAATTGAAATATCATCGCAACGAAGAAGAAATTAGTCGGCCACATTTAGACATATAATTGTGTAACATATTAAGTAGTCGATATTTGTGCTATTAAGCTTTCTTTTAAATTTCCATTTGTTGGCGACTGATGATTTGACAAAAATTCATTTAGAAATATCGTATTTGATAAATTTGCTCTAGAACAGACAGGTATCTAACGTGATTCATTATAAGAGATCTGGTCATTATTGCTTTGATAGCTTGAGAATTAACCATTTGTGCGCATTGTTCACTGTTACATATACAAGTGCTATTTTTTCCCAGTATAGTTGATCGTTTCACCTCGTTGCGCAAAGTTGTCGTTTTCACGTGGTAACAACGCCAGTCGGTTGAGTGTTAAACGCTCACATTGTTTGGAGCATACGATGACAGAAGTCTCCAAACAATGTGAGCGTTTAACACTGCAATCCACACTGGCGTTGTTACCACGTGAAAACGACAACTTTGCGCAACGAGGTGAAACGATCAACTATACTGGGAAAAATAGCACTTGTATATGTAACAGTGAACAATGCGCACAAATGGTTAATTCTCAAGCTATCAAAACAATAATGACCAGATCTCAGACATCACTTTGCAATACTGCGAGAATGACCTTTACATGCAAACACGCATACACAAAAACAAACGCATACACACTCACCAACTAGCCAAAACAAGAAACAGCAGTAAAAACGAGTCAGATTTGTTACCACTAGCATAATCAATTGAAAACCCAAAATGTATAAATATGTATGATTGTATAAGAGATGATTAGTATTCACGAAATAAATGGCCTTTATCCACTTCGTTATTTGTGTTTTCCTAATTATAAGAATGTATATATATATATATATATATATATATATATATATATATATATATATATATATACGAAAAGCTTGAACTCCCGCACAGATGGTTCTAGGCGAACCCATACCAATAAAGCATAAATATTCAGGCCTCCCCACTGAGCACTGTTCGCCGCTAGACAACCAGATTTTGCAAGTTTCTTGGTTAGGGAGAGTACGATGATTTGTGATCCATTGACGGAGATAGCGTATAACAATATCTGGTCAAGAGCTGATTGGCCTACACCTGCTGATCCATCTTTCCACGAAAGTTACCTTGGTGGCTTGGCATAGAGGATATAAAATTAGCATTCTCAAACATTGTCTCAGACAACGCAATCAAGGCTCCAATACAAGATTCAATGACGATGGTGCACCAAACATCGGACGTAGAAAACGGTTCGGTTCATAAATTTTGCTCTTGTTTAATGTCTCCTGATTCCCAGATGGCAATAAATTGAACTAAACCGAATGAATACATCGATTAACGAATCTGTCCAAACGCTGACAGCTATTTAACATGTCCACAATTTTTTTGTTTTTCTGGCTTGCACTAGTACATATGCAATAATCAGATTTATCCTCATTTTCAATTACACGCCTTTTAAGTCTGCATGATATCTGGTTACTGATTGGCCTCGTCACTCCAAAGGTTTGCACACAAATTTCAGGGATTAGTACTAATGCCGTGGAAGACTTCGGAGTGACGGAATCATTCAGAACCCGGCTATCACGGAAACTTACACGGCGTGTACTTGTAAAAAGGATCAATCTGATTATTGCAGAAGAACTAGTGCAAGTCATAAAACCATGAAAGAAAAACTTTGATATGTTAGATTTTGTAATCGCAATGCACAACGAAGAACATCATTCAAAGCATAACTCATCGCTACTGTGTCATCTTCCATAAAGGGGGATCGGCAGTATGCGTGAACTCAATGCTTAGTGAAATGGACGTTCGATTCTATAAACTTGTGCGTTTTTTGCGAAGAGAGTTGCATGAAATACCGGCAGAATCCGGTCCATCTTTTGTCGCTAGAAATTTTAGGTAGAAAATTCCTTGGCGACCAACAGAAAGGTGCTGCTTTGCATGATCATAAGTGTCGTTTGGTAAAATGGATAAAAGTCAGCCTACCTTGATACATATCAGTGGGTGGTCTTGTCTAGTGAATTTTGATGGTTGATTTATTGTTCAAATAGTGTAAGCACTTCTCGTGATGTCTTTCATATGTTGATCATGTAAACGACTAAAGGACAGTACCATTACATGTATTGTGTAGATACAAAACCGGAGTATACGCTCCATTTTACTATATTTTGTATTATATAGTGTGCAGTACATTGAATATACTATCAGAAACAACAATGTGTAATTACCTTCAGTGTTAAACGAACATTGGCCGATTTTCACGTGGCCTGGTGCGTCACTGCTTAGCTTTTCTACAGCCTCAGAATTTAATGATTGTGGCGTAATATTTAGTGATACTTTTCACAATGCCATTTGGTAACTAAAATCAGCATTTGGTAAATAGTTTGATGTATTGATTAGATCTAATGTGCTCAACTGGTTTCCGGAAAATATATTGAGGATATTGACGATTCATTTTATTTATTTATATTTAGTTAAATATATGGTTGTATTCTTTTGTTTTTTAATCTTACAGAGTACTTCAAATGGTAGTTCTACCATGTTCTCTACGAAAGCCACGAAGGTATGTTAATTATTAGTCGTTGTGTGTCAATTTTTATATTTTATAATGTACGGCAATGTTAAACTGTATTGTCTAAACCTGTTTATAAAACAAAGTTATGCTTTAATATAATAATATTTTTGTAAATTTACATTGATATTGCACGAATGCGATGACACTCGAAAGCATACATGGTATAAATGGCTGTGGAACATCATTGCTACGTTGAGAGGCCAGTCACTATATTCCACTTAAATGCCGACATGGCGAGGCATGTTAAAGAACATTTCTATATGTGTGATATATTAAAAGCAAATAATGCCCGCGAATAGTCCACAAACCCTACCGCACATATTAGTCAAATATTACTTGGCAAATCTTAAGGCGATTAACAAAGAATGTAATTAATAATAAAAATCTGTTGATTAGCAACGTCACCAGCCATACTGCAGCGTCGGTAGCTTGTTGCAGTACGCTTCATACTTGCGAGTTTGTAGCTCTCAATCTGGCTGTTAACTGCCTAGTTATGGATGCTGTCGAGAAAGTAAATAAGTAATTTCACCGATTTCTTTGATAACCAGCAAGTCACCAACGCGTTTTATGCAACTTCGAACACACTTTTTCAAACCATTCAATTCTTATTCTATCCTACAACCAGAAACCAGTCGTAAAAACTGGATCTAAATTGTACACACTACCAAACGATACGAAATAGACAATAGAAATTAGAACGAGAGCAGAATTTGAGAATTTATTTAACAATTTTTCATGGGCTATGTTATAAAACTTATTCCATTTTTTTAAAGTTGAAACGCGTGTTGCCTATGAGAATTTTAGAGCTTCAATTTTGTAAGAAAAAACAACGGAAGATTTTGAAGAATCGAGAACCAACAATGATATTCGATTAACGATGTACGACAACGGTTCAGGTATCGTCATTTTGAATACAAATTTTTTACGTAAATCAGATGAGCGTTGTTCTTTATGATGAACAGAAATGAAAAATGTAGCGAGTTAATAGAAGAAGGTCAAATACTTCTGGAAATTCAGTATGGCGTGCTATTCGATATGCACATCAGTTAATTCAACAAAGAACGAATGTTGTTAATTCTCGTTCGCGTCTCCTTTGATTTCGTGTACAAAGTAGAATCAAGCAATGCCAAGAATAATAAGGTACTGTATTTTGATGTTTAACATCGGTTTACAAGCATTCTTCTTCGATAGTGATCACTTGTCAGTCCAATTAACAAAAAAGTCATTGTTAGGCTAACAGCAACTTAGCTAAGAATGTTCATTTCGAGTTAATATTTCACGCAAGTCTATTAAATGGTGAAATGAAGTTCGTTATGAAGCATGCTAGCAGATGTTGACATGCTCTACTTGGAAACGTCAAAATGGCAAAAAACTGCTATACGTATCTGATGTAGACTGATGACACCTTCATGTCCATTACTAAATATGTAGAGATAAACTGCATACCGTATTTTCCGTTCCATGAGACGCACATAAAAACTTAATTTCTATTTAAAAAACGGGTGCACTTTATGAATGAAAAATGTCTGGCATGAGAGAAATATGAAACGATATACTGAAAATAGCTGAATCACTACCTGGTACTATCCTGTTCTGACATAATGTATTTGATTTTAAAAATGCTTTAACATTTATTTTTAAGACTCTTTGCATTGCATTTACTCCGTCTTATCCATTGCAATTAACAATTTCATCTCTTTACCGTAGGTGCCTATGTTATATTTCGTGTATACGTTTTGGTATTGTAATCTATAATTAACTAATTTTGGTAATTTAATTTCTGTTTATATTATTAAAGGGGGCAATAAAGGTGTTATTGGAAATGTTTTCGAAATGCGCCTGATGTGTGAAAAACCCCGTTCATAAAGAGTGCGTCTTATGGTCTGAAAACTCCCATACTCCCAGATTTTAATAGAGTGGCAAATTTTGCTTAATTCATTTCTGTGTGCGCTATCTTTCTTTTGCTTATTGATATTAAGACATAATGCAGGTAGTTTACATATGAAAATATTACGAACTCGGACTTGACAGTTCCTCCAGTTCAACAGCGCACTCCCAATTTCCAGGAAAAAATTCAAATCCGTACAATATTCTACAGAATATTGTAAATCTGTTTGAATAAATTCAATGCCAAGAGTTGGCGACGCCCATGCCATCTCTATTAGCAAGCGGTTATTAGACACAAATTCTTAACAGATACAAAAGTTAATGAAGTCACTCCGAATCACAGGTAAATGAACTTTTATGTTAACCGTGAAAATTAGACGAATCAAATGAAATGCCACTAAAAATTTCAAAAGTAGTAACTAATCATACACATAATACATAACTGACGTTTAAATCTGGCAGTCTTATGTTTTTTTATTTATAAATTTGCAAAAAATGCAATGAACACTATGCATGTAGAACTGGCCGATTACTAAAACAACGAATCAAAAAGTATTTATGCTAAACACAGTTCGTAAAAAAGAGAATTCCAAAATCACATTCCAATCTAGGCGGACTCCAGTTTATTTTTCAAAAAGAACTTAAATGAAGCTGCGTATTGCGAAATGATTCCATTGAAGCACCTTTTCTCCACATCTAAATAAACAAACTAAATTTTTAAATAGCTACAATATAAACGCGTGATTTTGCTGGTATGTGTTTTTGCACGTTTATTTTCCACTTTCTGGTTGTTGTTACATAATTACCCACTTTGCTTTCCTAAATTTATTATATGAAATACTTGATATTTCAGTTGAATTTATGTATAGTGAATCTAAAATGGCCTTTTTAAACTATTTTGCGTAAGCTGGATTTATATTAAAAAAGAATAAAAAAAGAATCTCTCAAATTATATATATAAAGATAGTTATAGACATATAGCTGATCCTCGATGCTATGGGACTTCCACATTGTGTGCAATCTCTTTCAGATTTTAAAATGATACTCGGAAAAGTCTCATGTTCGTCAAATCTTTAAATCAAGTATGCGACCTTGTGGTTAACAACAATCCCGTTGTATTTTACCAGTCGTTGAATAACGTAGCAGAACTACTGTCAGTCCCACGTTCTGACGCTTTTCGACCTTCCATGAACATTAACAGAGTAAGACGGCGTAATGACTAGCGAGGATCTAACTGCATTAAATATATATTGAAAGCAAAATTAGATATGCGGCTCTCACCTCCAGTAGTCTCGCATACATTGTACTTGATTGGCTCATAATAAATATGCAGTTCAACAAAACAAATATCATGTAATTATGCAATACTCCGCATTGAAACACATATCTTTTCAAACTATGTTTTATTCGTTATATAAGTATATCGAATTGAAGTATTATGGCAAGATTTTATTATATTTATACTGACAGTATAAACTAAACGTTGCATGAGACTGCAAATGTACTTCATCAAGCATATCTGTTTCGTTCTTATTGGGCACTCATCAAGTTCTTGCCAGAACTAACGCAATGGTGGCTCGAACCGGAACACATGCTTTGAATTCGCAACTTGTACACTGTGGCATCCAACTGCGCCCAGCATGCACATTTTATGAATATACTAACATGTTTTTCACCATTCTTGCCATCAGGCAGAGTCTATCTTCCATTGCTTTTGACGTAAAGTTCCAGCTGGTATTTGCTAAGTTTATATTGAAAAAGTATATATATATATATATATATATATATATATATATATATATATATATATATATATAAACCCGTTTGAATGTAGTTGGCATTAGCTGTTTCTGCCATGTCAAAATCTGTTCACCTTGTTTCTTACGCCAATCTGGCGCTGGGTGGGCAGTCGAATTAAGGTCATACCAAAGTATGAACGAGCCAATGAAGATTGTCCAGCCTTATTTGTTTTTATAACGAGGAGTACTTGTTGGCCGATCCAAAAATGCTTCTACAGATCTTAGCGTTTGTTTTTCGTTGTTGGTTACCTGCATGTATCATGCTTCTCAAACAACGTTGGTCGAATGACTGTAAGCGTCTAAAGTTGTCAACTTTAACGGGCCAATTCTCACTAGCGTATAATAAAACTGCGCGTACAAATGTACTGTAAACGCGACCTTTAAGGCATAGTGAAATACTTGCGTTTCTCCATTAATAATGAAGGTTGGAGAAAGCTAATCTAGTTTTCGCGATTCTCATACATATTGCCTGAGTTACTGACAAAGCTACCAAGGTATGTAAATTTGTCAACTGTGTCCAGATCTTCAATCTCCAATCACAGAGTTGGAATGAATAATGCAACAACCTGTAAAATTATATTACATTTAGAGGGTGTAAATTTCAAATCGAAAGACGAAAAAAATGTTTACCAATCGGGATCGGAGCAGAATCTCGATTGCCGAATAATGGTACGATATCGTCTGCATAGTTAAGATCGACTAATCTACTGCCTGGGACAACTTAAAAATCTACATCATGAACGTATGAAAGAGTGTCGTTGTTGGTGACTAATTGATGAGGTCCAAGTAAGGATGAAATCGGTTTTCTTATGAATTCAATTTGTTATTTTTGTGTTATGCTTAGTTTATATTGGTAACATTCAATATCGCCTTCCTTGGGGCATGGTGTCTGTTTTATAATGACCAATCATGGATAGCTAATTGGAAGTTCAGTATGAAAGCAATGCCGCTTAGTATCCACATAAAGAAATGAATGTCTAAACTTTTGTTGGCATATAGCTAAAAACTGCATGTAATGCCCGGCTCATGTCGTCTAGTGGACGAGTTTCAAGAATTAAATTTCCCTTGTTCAATTCTAAATGCAACAGAAATGAATTGTACTTTCTGAGTGTCCACGGCATGAAACCGGTCTATATTATGAAAGACAAAACACATTTTTTTCCTACGATGTTTGCAATTCACTCAGTGGAATACATTACAACATTGTGTCAGAGTTTCTTCAGCTACACATACGGCAAACTAGTCGTCTGATACAATTATACAACTTATATATTTTTAATATGATATAGCTCATTCAGTAATACTCAATGTGCTAATTCAGATTGATTTCCAGTTTTTCTATCTGAAATTTCGTTGTTATCCTGTGCAAATTTATTGTTCCACTTGTAAAATGGTTATGTTAACTAAGTACATTACTGTTAAAGATGAGTTTTACTGGTCGTCTTATTATTTTCCAAGTCGATGCTACAATCGGCATTCTTATGAATTTATCACTCATTTGTTTATTTGTGAGTGAGGTATTTTGTATGGACTATTCTTTTTGACAGTTTATTACTTGCTAATTTTGGTTAATGGTACTATCGATAGACGATAATTGGCCCGCAATATAGGTAATGAAGTATGAGTACGGGTCGGGTATAGGAGGATGGTGAAATTTGTGGCTCCGCAAAATGCATTGACTACTATACATAGAACTTCAAGTCAATATAACTTTTATGGTTTAAATGCTGCTTACCTTTCTATTTCAGATCGGAGCCCGTTGGTTGGACCATTAAGTCCAGTATTTCACCAATGTGTGTCCACCTTACCAAAAGATTAGTTATAAAAATGCTCATTGTAAAATATGTGTGGTTGTGTTGTTTTAAGTTATTGGTGGTACAACTTAATCAAAAGCCTGATGGGGCGATCACTGATTGCGGCATTTCTAGCTAATCTCAAGAAGTGACCCATTTAAACGAAATAGGTCTATCAATGAATTGTATTTGATACATTATGCAAATTTTCGTTTAGGCCAGCAATTTTTCATACTCAGTTCCTGCCATACTAACTTTATTATATATATATATATATATATATATATATATATATATATATATATATATATATATGAATTTAGTGCTTACGCATCTAAATTGTTTACTACTTGGTTTCTTTACTAAAACTGTACACATGAAAGCACGATTTTTTGCAACCCAATGTATTCATTACTTGTAATATGTTTATTTCTCTTTGTAGGAGGCAGCCTTGTTAGAGTTTTCGCGTGCGGCTGCCGCCTGTCATCGACCCAGTAACGTTGGTGTATACCATGGTCAGTCTCGTCCAGAGACACGAATACTCGGTCAGGTAAGCCACTTTGGAATGATCGGTGTTTGTTTTTGCTTTAAATCTCTCTAAGCATAGCACACGGCTTTTCATTTTGGATATTGACTGGAAGATTTCGCCAATTTAGACGTGGGACTATGCTAATAATCGTTATGTGAATAATTATTTAACTCACAATTAAGGACGATGTGCACTATTTCCAGTAATTATATGCAAACATTTTCATTTTAGAGGTAATTTCAGTGACTAATTATTCAGTTTTTCCTTACAGATTAAACTCGTTATTATAAAAACGAATCATTAACCATGATGAATTTCTTTAAAATTAGCCTGTCAAACTATCACATCATCAATTTACTCTTTTTGTATCTTTTAAATAACAATCTGATATATATGCATATATATGCATATATATATATATATATATATATATATATATATATATATATATATATACACGTTACCAGTATAAATTAAACAATGGATCAGATTTCAAATGTATTTTATAAAGTAAACTTGGTTTGACCATATTGGTAACTCTTCAAACACTTGTCAGAATTTGCGACGACTTGTGCTCGAATCAGAACATTTTTTCTTCAGAGCCTTTGCGCCACATTTGCCGGACACTAAACGCAACTCTCAATTATATACAAGCTTGTTTGTGATTAGCCTTACCTTCAAGTGTACCCTATTTGGCATCTCTCGACCTTAAATTCTAACTAGCCACCTCAACCTGTCATTATGAATATGGCTGTGAAATGTAAATTTCTAACGAGTTGTAGTGCTATTCATGATTATGATGATGACGATGATCATTGATGATGATTACGATGAGGTGGTGATGACTTAATAATCGTCATATTGTTTGTGGGATGAGCTTTCCGTTAAAAAAGGATTCCGAAATATCCAGAGTAAAAATGAAGACAGTTGAATCAGCCACCATTTTTGACACAACAAGTGCCAAATAATTAGTGCATTCCCTGTCGCGCAACATGTTTCGTTTCAAGCCTATTCAGTTGCGTTCGTAATCGTTTCTTTATTGTTTCAGTGCGCTGACAATCTCGGGTGCAGTCCTTGTCCATTGAGTGGCTCTGTGGCGATGCCTTTTGTTAAGTCATTGTAGAAGCTTTCAGTTACAGTCTGGATGTCGCTTAGAATTCCCTTAATGATGCATTGTTTTGTTCCTAAGTATTGTGCTTCTTTTGTATGCTTTGATCAATAAGAACTAGAAGCAAAACTGAATATCAGACTAGTTCTCATCCACTTTAGATAAGGAAAACACAGAATTTATGTGACTGAAAGTTAGTAAGTTGCAGCTAAATATTCTCTACATCAAACATATTCCTTGTTATTGAATGTTTTCTTTTCCTAGACAATGTATATTTATATATATCAACAATTTGATTAAAATTATTTAGACGAATTTTGCTTGCAGTAATTATATAATGATTACAATTTTGTTCAAGTCGTCAGGCTAAATTAAGCACAATCTATTTGGAAGTTCTAGGAGAAAGGGCCGTGCATTCAAGACTAGATGTTTATTGTGATTGCACAAAAGAAGCATGACCAGACCACACAGAAGAGGATTTAACAACAAAAGTATAAATTTGAAATTACTTACCAACATTCGATCGCATACTCTAGAAATGAAATATATATAATTCAAACGCAATAACCTTGCATTAACTCATTTTGTACAACACGCGTCTATAGCTTGTAATTAATGCTTCCGTGTAAATAAGCATAAGGGAAATCTTTTTTATAAAAATCTCCAACTTAAACAATGCATATTATTTTATCCATCCTGTGTTTTCTTTCAACTTACTCACTATCATAGGGTAAACTTGGATATATGCAAAAGCTTTAAAACGCCTTGCTAGTAGTAGGCAGTGCGTTTTCTTTCATACGGAATGGTTTAGCTTTTTCTTCGTATAATATTTTTGAACATCATTCACTAGATTCATCACGAATTAGCACGCCTACACGAATCTGGTCGGTTTGTACTTCAGAAAGAGCAACTAGGAGAAAAGAAAACGTCTTTAAACGAAGCGGCAAACGGTAATTCTTCGTCATCAAAAGGTGGTGCTTCACGTGCTGTGATGGCTGTCTCAACACCTGCTCAAGAGCAAGGTGCGGAGTGCAAAATGACTGTGCCAACTGTGCCACTTTTGTTCGACGATAGCGTCTTCGAGATGGGTGACTGTGACTCAGAAACCACCAATAAAAAGTCGTATTCAATATCTCCCACATCAGATTGCCTTAATAATGTAAACACAAATGGAGACTGTAAATTTGTCTCTTGGTTAACGACTGACGAGTCTAATTCCGCTGCTAATGTTGTTAGTAATTATGGTGATAGATGTGAGTTGAATGACAGAGAAGGAGACACAGATCACCCAAACAAAAAGAATCTGGAGAATAGTATTTCAGCAGCAAGTGGTGGTGGCCTCGATATTATTGGAACTAAAAATATCGACTGGAACGCTGTTCTGTTTCATGAAGAGCAGGCAGCCAATGCTCATCACCTGGAAGCAATGATAGACTTGGCTCGCTGGCACTTAGGATTGCCGGTAGATGGACCGTTGTCTTCTTGCCCTCTTAAAGTAAGTAAAATGTTAAACAGACAAGCGAGAGATTGATTGACTCTAAGAGTTATTCAGCCAGTTAATGCTTTTTACCTGATCTGCGTTGTGCCTAACACAAGCTGAGTCCTGGTTATTTCATTCGTTGAATGTATTTCGAAATCCTTTACCAGTATCCTTCGTCGGTCCGCTGTACATCGCAAGTCTTAGAAACCAACTAATGAAACAAGTGCGATATCTCCTTTAATCATATCGTTTATACTGTAAACGCCCCGGCTTCAAGTAAATGCCGTACGACGTTACAAACTCGGTTAAGGTGCTCTGAATAGAGATTAGTTACTGATATGGGGGCCCTTAAGAGGGCCTGGTAATGCGTTCTCTTGAAGTCTTCAGAGTTGAAGATGTCCTAGAGCCTTGGGTGGACTCTGGTTGAGTTGTCGCTCCCGTGGTTGAGCTGTAATCGCGTTGTGGGATGGTGTCCCTGCAGGTGCTGCACTCAATTGGCATCGTCTCTCCGGTATCCCGCAACAAGATGAGTCACGGATGTAGTTAGTTGTTGGTGAAACTATCAAATCACCAGCGTAGGTATTGATCAGCCGACAGAGCGCACGCACGTATTGACAGCCGACAGAACGCACACGCGTGAAGCAGGGTAGAAGGCAAATGCCACAACTGACTTGCATGAGTAAATTACCGTGCTTAAATAGCATGCAATATGTGTACTTGCATACTATTGGTTAAACGTGGTTAAACGTGGTTCAAACGGCAATTTGCTTTTTTTCTCATTGGTGCAACGTAAATAAATTTGAATTTAATTTTACGCAATATGTCGGCCATTGATTTGTGTCGTTACAACACTTTCCTCTCTGAAAAAAAAGAAAAAAAATATTCCTCTCTGCGAGGCTAGATAAGAAATGCATGACAGAGTTCGAACCAAGTTAAGCAAAAATATGATGAACCATAAGTGCTGGGCTTAAATATGCTTGTTGGTTGCTTCAACAATGATATGATGCCAGGGTAACCACTAGGAATTGCTACACAAATTGTTAGCTCTAGTGGACGGTCATAGCACGTGAGGCAAAATAGAGCAGTGTAAGTTTTTGGAGCCGCAGCGTGAAGATTTCGAGGTAAATCGCCTCTGAATTTGCCAGGGTTTAGAAGTTAAAAACCTAAGCAGGTTGGATCGTTGTCAATGTGTTTGTATACACGACCAAAGGAGCTAGAGTGCTCGACGTTGTGGTCATGACATTTTGTAGAGTGGTCTTTGTGAAATAGATAAAGTTGAGATATGCATTGAAAGTGGCCTGTACCATGATATGAAGCTGATCACTACTTAGTGTTGCTACACGAAAGCGTTAGCTCTAAGTAGCTGGTCATAGCAAAATAGGCAGTGTAATGTCATGTGTAGAGAAATACATTATAATGTAAAATATATATACATTAAAATCAAAAGTAATTGCATAAAAATATGTACACGAACATTGCCTCAGAGATGGTGCATAATACCAAAGAACTGTTCAAAAATGCTACACAATTGTTAGCTAAGAACAGCTGGTTATGCCACGTGAGACAAATACGAAAATTAACGTAAGGTTAACAAAAATTTTATAGTTAAATGTTAATGTTTTAAAAAAAATTAATTACGCGTTATACAAAGCAGGTTGAGATTGTGGGCAGACGGAGCCCTGAGACGTGTGTAGAAGGGTTGAACGCTCTCAGGATCAGGTGGTTCGATAAACGGTTTTAACCTGTCTATGCTTACTGATGTCGGTGTAGCGCCTTGCATAATGATGAAGTATTTTGGCTGTCTGAGTAAAAATCGGGTAAGGACCGCGATACTTGGGTTGTAGTGGTGCAACAGCATTATTGTTGCGAACGAGTACTCTCTTGCAGCTGTGGAGCTGTGGGTGAACGTGAAGACTGGACGAGGCGTGTGTGTCTCGGCTGCTGTTCCCGGACATGTTACCGAAATGAAGTCGAAGGCGGGTAGCTTTCTGTTTTGTGGGTCATCTTGTGCCGGTAGTAGACGTGGGAGCTGACTAGGGCAGGCGTAGATCCATGCCATACAAGAGTTGTGACGCAGACGTTTTAATTGATTCTCGAGTACGAGAACGCATGGCCAACAGAACTAAAGGTAGTGCATCGACCCAGTTGCCATTAATGGACGAGGATGCTAAAGCTGCTTTGAGTCTCCCATATGCATTCTCTCAACCATGCCATTAGCTTGGGGATGGTAGGCAGTCGTCTGGCGTAAGATGCATCCCATGTAACGCAAGGTGGTTTTGAAACGATCAGATGAGAATCAAGTGCGCTCCTGTCCGTGATGACCTCATTGGGAACACCGTAATTGGATATCCATGCAGACATAAAACCCGTTAGTTACTTCATCTGCAGAAATGGTGCCAAGAGGTAATGCCGCAGGCCACCGTGTAAATCTATCGATCATAGTTAGAAGGTAGCTGGAAACCTTGAACCTTTGTCAGATGAACTATGTCGATGTGGACGATGGCTAGGCGAGAAGTAGACCGAAAATGTTGCAACTTAGAACGAGTGTGTCGTGTGATCTTGTTTTTCTGACAAATAGCACACTCTGAGACCCATCGTTTAACATTCTGCCTAAGTCTGTGACCCCAGAAACGATCTGTAAGAAGTCGGACAGTCGCTTGGCTTCCTGGGTAAAGAGAAATTGAGTGAATTGAATCGAAAACCTTTCTCTGAAGGCTGGTCAGCAGAACTGGCTTGTTGGGCTGCGTACCCTGTGAAGTAAACAATTGGTAAGCCTTCCCACAGACGGCATATGAACTTGGCTGGGTGACGGGCTATTGATCTTTGAATGTGAATGTCACCGCGTTGTTCAGTTCGCTAGGAGAGTTGGCGTTAGTGCAGTGTTCACTGAGTGCCACGGAGTTGACAGTGAATGGTGACGGCGAAGGAGGTTGTAGAGAGACGTCTGGCCTGGACAGGGCATCTGCAATGAAGTTCTGTTTGCCCTTGACGTGAAAGACGTCAAATTGCCATTCGCTTAAACGAGAAAGCTGTCTTTCCACTCTGGCAGGGTACTTGGCGATAGATGAAGTTGCGTTTCGAAGTGCGCTAACTAGTGGTGCATGATCTGTGAAAACAACAAATCTGCTACTGCCAATGATGCTGATAAAATGGCGCACTGCGTCGTGGATGGCGAGAAGTTCTCGGCCGAAAGTGTCGTACCTCGTTTCTACTGGTTGGAGCGTACGCGAGTAGAAACTGATAGGCTTCCGAACTCCGTCGATCTCTTGTTCCAAAGTGGCTCCAATAGCGAATTCAGAAGCATCTGTCGTGAGTAGATATGGCTTTTCAAAATCTGGATGCGTTAGCATTGTGGCATTTGCTAACGAGTTGATGGCAAGTCGAAGTAATTCCTCGTCTTCGGATGACCAAGCAATGATGGAATTCTTGCTAAGTCCTTTTCGGTTCCGCAGGTGCCTGCACAAAGGATAAAGTTGTTTTGAAAGGCCTGGAAGGAACTTGCGATAATAGTTTAGTACTCCCAGGATTTTCTGCAAATCGCTCAAAGTCCTTGGTGACTTGATATTCTTGATTGAATTCGTCTTTGACGGCAACGGTTGAATACCTTGGGCCGTGATACGATGCCCCTAAGAAGTCGACGGGATGAAGTTGCAATCTGCGTCTTGTCACAGCTTGATCTTGAGTCCGTGGTTGGATAAGCGTGAGAGGACATTTCGTAGATGTATCGCATGAGAGTTCTAGATCTGGACTGAATGACCATAATGCTCATCTAGATATGATGTCAATAAGCAGAGTCGTCGCGAAGTATGCTTATGTCTCATAGAATCTTTGAAAATGTCTGAGTAGCACACTTAAGTCCAAAAGGCATGTAAAGATGATTCAAAAAGGCACAAATGGAGTGATGACTGCAGTTTTCTCGATGATCCTCTGAATTGCTACCGGTATGTGATGGTACGCTTTCTCGTCTGAGGTCAGAATCACTGAGAAGAAATGTGCTGCCGTTGAGCTCTTTCAAGTAATGTGTTGATATTTGGAATAGGATAGTGCATCAGATTTTGTCACTGAATTTAGCTTCGACGGTAGTCTCCACAGGCTCCACTGATCACGATCCGTTTGATTTTGAGACTAAGTGCAGTGGTGACGCCCATGAATCTTTTTGATGTCTCGATGATTCCCTCTTCCCAAAAGCCTTGAGAATTCTTCTTGGGCAGCTTTCAGCTAGCTTGAGAGCCAGTGGTCGCTTCGTTGAGTGCAATGGGTTCGTCCTTCTGATGACGATATGATGCATCGTGTTGGAGACTCGTAGCTCTGAATTGTTAAGATCGAAAAGCGATTTGATGTATTTTCGGAAGAGCTGCTGATATCTCTGCTGCGCGAATCGATGCACTGGGGTTGGCTGAATGACCTGTAACTCGCAAACGCTCGGAGTGCAAGTGTCCAGCTTTGTTCAAGTTCGGTGGAGGGGGTCGATGATCTTTTGATTGGCGAATTGCATCAACAATGAGCACGAAATTTTAGAAGGAAATCACAGGCCTCATTATATTATGTGCAGACCTTGGCAATGATGAAGTTGTGGGAAAATTCACGTCGTGAATATGTTGAGTCGTGCGGTGATTGGGCAGCCATACGTTGGTATGGGCTCGCCTGTAGTCTGTGCGAGAAGAACGCCTAGCGACATCTCGGCCATTGAATCACCTTTGAGAACTGAGACTGCCGCACCTGTGTCTACGATGTACTCTTCGCCAGTTTTGAAATCAAGAAGGTGCAGAAGTTCGTGTGGCTGTTTGGCCGGGTCATGCAAACAGAGTAGGCTGGTGATTGCGACCGGCATTGTCTGTGTTTTAGTTCTCTATGTGAAAAATTGCGGCGTGGACGAAAGAGTCGACAGGGATGTCGGATTGTGGTTAACTTCTTCCCTGTAGCGCCGTTGATGCACGTTGATGTGCAGAAAGTACGGTCTTCTACTTCCTGCGCCAGACGTTTCCCGATATGCTGATGCGCACCTTTAGTGCTCTGCAGGTCTGTTGTCCTCTCCGTCAGCTGTAGAAATTGACACTCATTCAGTAAAATTTACTGAACTTGACAAAGACATAACTGGCAGCATACAAAAACTACTGGTCGTTACATAACACCAGTTCTCTGGGCATATTTAGTTGAATGATTACGAGATCTCTGATAATGCACTACTACTGTATCAATTGACTTTAGAAACGAATATTGGTCGAATACTGACTCACGTGATTTATCTCGATTTGAGACATGGCCAACTCACTTCTAGAGACTTTGGTCAGTATGTTGTGCCTGTTCTCTCTAAGGAGGAGATTCTATCATCTTGCGGGGGTGAAGCAGTGATGATGGATCTCACTTTGGGTTCCAAAACCCTAGGTATTTGCTAACTCACATCTCTCAGATAAGTCATCTATAGAGAGGGTGTTGGGGAGCTGTCTGGCAAAGAAGTTTTAATGTTTGGGGAAGATTGTTAATAAAAACAACCTAGCCTCATGGTCAGAAATGTTGGTTTTATACCAACGTTTCCGTAATTCCCTCAGTATTTCTATGGGGCCAAGATTTGGCATATCTAACTGCGCATATTTGTTTATTATCTGCTCAGTTTCAGTGGGTCCAAGCAAAGGGATTCTACCTCGTTTTGTAGGCCCAAAATGGGATTAGGTAGCTTCCTAATGGCCTCAAGCTTAGGATAAATCCGTCGCTGCAATTCAGAAGGTAGTTTAGCAAAAACCTTCGACAGTTTTTTGATGACTGTCATAATCAGGAAACGGGGAGAAAGCGGAGTCTACGCGCATAAAAAATAGCTCACTATCTCCATCCCAAACAGGAACATCAATATCTAAAATTGGACCCTGACATTTTAACAATCTTACGGGATCTTAAAAAGCATAAATTAAAAGCAATATGAAAATATATAAATATACTTTAACGAAACGCTTACCTACAAACAGCTTCCACGGTTGAATAAGAGCAGAACAAAGACGTCACTGTTTCCAACAATCCTAAGTTGAGTTGTTGAGTACGTACGGTGCCGTTTTGTACGTAGAAAAGATGAACAAAGGACCCGTTGGCCTTTGATGCCGATGTGTTATTATTATCCCCACAAATCCACGAATATATACCCAACAGATTTCCCAGAAATCCACGATCAAAGAAAACACAAATGTCAATCTATTATTATTATATCCCCCCAACACAAACCACGAATATATATATATATATATATACCCAACAAAATTCACAGATGACCACGATCACGGTAGATAAAACGCAAATCTTAATCAATTTTTATCCCAAATAGATGAAAAAGGAAGTCAATTTTATTTATACCAAAAAAATCAGAACAATAATCAATATCCTGGCGCAGACGCCAATTTTGTAAACGCCCCGGCTTCAAGTAAATGCCGTACGACGTTACAAACACGGTTAAGGTGCTCTGAATAGAGATTAGTTACTGATAGGGGGGCCCTTAAGAGAGCCTGGTAATGCGTTCTCTTGAAGTCTTCAGAGTTTGAAGATGTCCTAGAGCCTTGAGTGGACTCTGGTTGAGTTGTCACTCCCGTGGTTGAGCTGTAATCGCGTTGTGGATAGCGTCCTGCAGGTCCTGCACTCAATTGGCTCATCTTTCCGGTATCCCGCAACAAGATGAGTCACGGATGTAGTTAGTTGTTGGTGAAACTATCAAATCACCAGCGTAGGTATTGACAGCCGACAGAGCGCACACGTATTGACAGCCGACAGAACGCACACGCGTGAAGCAGGTAGAAGGCAAATGCCACAACTGACTTGCATGGTAAATTACCGTGCTTAAATAGCATGCAATATGTGTACTTGCATACTATTGGTTAAACGTGGTTAAACGTGGTTAAACGGCAATTTACTTTTTTCTCATTGGTGCAACGTAAATAAATTTGAATTTAATTTACGCAATATGTCGGCGATTGATTTGTGTCGTTACAATACTTTTGATTGTCCTTTCACTAGACAGGTGTTTGGTACAGATGTATGCGTGTTCATAACTGCTGTGTACAACCAACTAAGTGAAACTAGTGGCGGAATATTAAGTTGCCCACTACATGCATTAAACTTCATCGTATACTCACCATGTTAAATGACGCAATTAAGATTGTTCCCACATTATAAAATATGGAGGCCATTTGACATAGATAAATACTTGGTACACGCATATCAAAAGTATAACTTATATGACTAAAGGAAATATCGCACATGCTTCATTAGCTTGTTACTAGGATTCGTGATGTACAGGGGACCGACGAAGATCACCGATAAAGGAATCCGAAATACATACAACGAACAAAACAATTGAAACTCAGTTTGTGTTGGTCACAAAACAGACAAAGTAATTGGTAAACATCCGGTTTCGCAATTTTTCATCCGTTTAATTAATGTGTATTTAGGTGGTCAAGAATTTTAATACTTCCTGGTTGACCAGCGGCGGATCCGAGTTAATCATACCGGTAATTGGAGAATAAACCTTGCCCGTGTTTATGATGTACAGTCATCTTCTTGTTTCAGGTGAAGTCTCGATTTCAGTTTGACTACGCAATAACAGTTTGTGTTAACTAGGTGGTGAGTGAATGCGAGTAATAGACCAGATGCGAAGAGCAAATTTAGACTGATGAAGAAAACATTGTCGACTAACACATGGGCGGATGATTCTCGTCAGCCTTGGTTGAAGGACGAGATAAAATAAGTAAAACTGAATTTGAAGCATCATTGATAAGATTGGGCTATCTAGCGTTATTTTACAGGCCACACGTAACCAAGAATAATACAAAAGGATGATTTTGTACTGCATCGGCTGTCGCGCAGACTAAAATAGATTGTCCTACTGGGTAGTTAAGTACAACCAAGCTAATCCAGACATTTAGATGTAAAATTCTGCCTATTCTGTCTTACTTTTATCTAAATCCACTTCTAAAGTTTCTCCTGTAAGTACAATGACTAAAATGGATGTTGATTAATTTACTCAGCTCAATGTCGTATTGACAAATGTCAAAATATTTAAATTTAATGAGGATTCATTTTATCTAGGTCAGGTGTTAACTTTAGCACATTTAATGTTGGAACGCTAAAGAAAATTTTGCAACAGGAAACTTCGACATTTCCGTTGGACGCACAATAAATTGATAACAGCTAGATAATGTTTGTGGCGGAGAACTACTGTATATGCAATTTTTGTATTAGGTGTTGCGCAACTAGTAACAAATTAGTTCAAATACAATCAGAATGATAAACCAAAGACAGCATAAATGGAAATTATAGTCTCGTGCACATTAATTTCGTGCTTACTGGCGACTCATCAGTAAGAGCTGGTATTTCGCCATTTAAACTATATATTTGGGTTATGAATGTGCGAAAATAGGACGAATATGTAAACCTGCAGTAATGAAGTTAACTTCATATAAAGTCTTCAACAATGCAACTTTAAAGCTAACTCACTATATTATATATATGTATATATCTGTCTTAATCCCTTGTCTCGACTAAAGTGCTTTATACTTATTTAAACTATCCATTAGTAATTAGCAATATTCTTCTTCAATTGCGTAAACAACCATGCAGTAATTTAAATGACTACGTATATTAACGCATACACGAAAAATTATACACGTATTTAAATATATGGATACATAAATACATACGTACATGTCTACAAATAGTCATAAATAAATAACAATGTACTTACACACATACGTTAATAAATAACAACATACATAAATATGCAAACATCTAGGTACCTGTAAACCAGCATAAATACAAAAACTAAATTGCGTTATTATTTCTACTATTTGTTTTTGAACAGATTCGCTAATGAATGTACGAAATGTCTTTCTAAGATGGAATTTTACTATGCCCTAAGTAGCTATTAAGTGACATATTGACTTCTATGTAGCTAAAATAAAGCCTTTTTACCTTATGCTTTGCTAATTCAGAGGGATCCTGTGGATAGTGCTATCCGTGGACTTTTCCTGATGACCGACGCTGCTCGGCTAAACGAAAGAAGCGCGATGCTCTATCTGGCCAACGCTAACTACTCTGGTCTTGGCAATACACCACCCCGGCCCGCCCCAAAATTTAATTTAGGCGCAGAGGTTACAAACAACGCGAATGATAACAATAACGATGGGGAAGACTGTGATAACTATGGATTCACTGCAACATCTCCGGAGAATGCTGTTTTATTGAAGCAAAATGATTTGGATCCTGTAAGCATACTGTCTGAATAAATTCTAAACTTTTTTATAAGAGCATTTATATTACTCAACGTTCTCTTTATAGCACAGCTTACTATAACACATTGCATATCCGTGTGGTAAAATTAGCTGAAAAATCGCAAAGCAATTGTGGGCTTCTGTGGACGGTGGGGTAACACGATAAAGCAACAAATTGCAAACAGTTGGTTTCCCAGTTGAAATTTTCGATGTTGGCCTTAAGTGGTTTTGGTCTTTACAAATCTATCTGAAGATAATATCAGCGACTCTGGGTAAATGATGCCTGTTAGTGTTGGTCGGTAGACCATCTAAGAGAAAGAAAACTGTAAAATTAAACCAACGGGTTGGTGGTACTCGTCTGTATTGGCTGGCAAGCTATCTAATATCAGGGTGATTGATATTAAATCATCCATACCAACTGGGAATAGTCGATCTTGTGTTCGTTTTTAATCTACGTATGATAATATAAAACTTAATTAACAATAATTCCATACTGCAGCTGCTAACGCGCAAGGTGAGTCTGGCAATGTGTATGAGCGAAAACAAGCTACATGTTGGCCTGAGATTGGTGCCCACAGGGTTGAAGGCAATTTATGTGAATCTGGAGAAAGACCAATATCGGAGCGTACTCATCTGAGAATAAATTATGGCAATACTATATTTAAAAATTCCAATCCCGTTTTGTAGTGTCTGATTGATCACTGTTTCGACAGTAAAAGTCATACAAAGCTTTTCTCGAGTAGACAAATTCCAGGAATGAGTAGGTGGTAGGCGACTGGTGACGCTACTTCTGCACATGCTAATTACCGCTATCTGGAGTGAGGAATCCATCTCAAACGAGTAGAAGTATGTGGTTGTGGTGCCTATACACAACAAAGTTGGTACTGGCGCTCATACCACCTGCAGTGGTGTGAGTCTGATCTGTACTGTACCAATAGTAGTCATTTGGCTAATCCAGGTAGAGTACTCTTCGGGAATGAAACGAGTGAATCAAATTTGTATACTTCGCTTCCATTTTATGTTGCGCCTTAGGTATCAACGGCCCACCATTGCCTTCATAAAATACTCAACTGCTTCCGATCCTGTTTCACGTGAAATGTTATAGCGACCCTGTATTCACAATAGTAAGTGACTATGAACCTTTTTCGATTTGCTCCGGCATTTTGCAAGGTTGTCCTAATTATATTGTCAATGCAATCATTGATTAGGCCATCGCAATATTATCCAGAGTGGAGATCCGAGGTTGTTGACCTTGAATACGCTAAAAATGCCATTGTGATGAAAGAAGAGGAAGACGAGGTCCAGAGAGCCATTAATTGTATTCAAGATGTATCCATCCGATAGGATTTGAAATTAAACTCATTTAAAACGTTCATTAGAGCTATCTTTAATCTACAGCCTAAGATCGCGCTAAACAGTGCTCCACTGTCATTCGTCAAGGTTTTTGTTTACCTAGGATCTTTGGTGAAAAGGTGGACTGGCTTCTGTCTAAATTTTTATACACGTGTTATCCTTCCGTCTGCCGCCTTTGGAAGAGTTTACAACCCTTCTTGAATTTCTTGTCTATTTTATTAAGCACTTAATAAAATTTATTAAACGTAAGCCTACTGCCATTCCTCAATCTGCGTGAGCTATTTAAACCATGCAGCTAGATTGATGACATATAATCCTACTATCTACATGATTTACAAAGCTAGGTTGTGTGACCAGTTGCCGTTGATGGATATTTTATGATGACATTCCGGTTTAAATCGCTCAAGTTGAAATTGGTTCTGATGACTCATCAGCATATGTGCTAATTAATAAGGGTATTTGGAAATCCTGTTATTGTAGCAAAAGCCACCGTTGAGATCGAAACGCATTAAGGATCCTATCTAGGGCTTGCATGAATTTAACAGAATGTCCTCACAGAAGCGCACGTATTATAATGAAGCAGTCCGCACAAAGATGGAAGCAGCCTTCGAGCCGCAGAAGTGAACATAAAATAATAAATATTTGTATTTTTGTTTTAATAAATCGATGCGCTTTATACGAAAAAACTCCTATATATAATTGATTAAAAATAAAGCATTTGTGTTAAGATAAACAAGATTGCTTCTGACAGATTGGAAAACGGTAAGAGGATTGACTGCACAAATGAACACCTTGACTGCGGAAACAGGGATAATTAAGTCTCGGCTGGATGACACTAATATTAAATTCTAAGGGAATCCAGACAAACGACCCAACCAATATAGGTGAAGTCAACAATGGCGACCGCGTCCAAGAAGAAAGGAGGCAGACAGAAATGTACCGGTGTTTTCATTCGAATAAAATACTTTTTTCTGAATTTAAGCCAATGCTCGCACCCTCTGATGTTGAGAGGTCACAGCTGTGGTTCAAAAAAAATTTAAGCCTCAGTTCGAAGACAAGAATCTTCATCAGAAGCACCTATTGTGCGCGTGGCTGTCCATGAATTAGTCGACCGGACAGTTGCAGTCAAGTTAGAATTGAATATCTACCAGATGTATTAAGAATATAAAAGCTATTTGAGTCTTTTCTCGGTTTGCAACCGCATGCGGCCATCGCGTATATACTGCTGGATCCTACCAGACGCGGCGCAATATACAGCGCCCAGGGAGGCATGGAAGAAAGTATTCAGGCTCTTCAAAATTCGGCAGCTGCGACTAAACACATGGGTCCCGTTACAACATTTGGCAGGAACGCCATAATTAGCAAGTACGGGACAGATGGCGACAGCCAGTGGCGTGGAAGCAAATTCAATATATAAAGACACCAGCTTCGACGAATACATCGTCTAATGGGCAGCAAAACCAGTATAATGCTCCAAGAGAACGATCGATTCAATGGGGAAATAGGGTCCACCATCTCACTATTAAAGTAAGTCGAGATCATGCCAAAAATATAAATCCTTTGGAGGCTCAGATTTGTAGATCGAGAGAAGACCAGTGGAGCAACCTAAAAGTGTTCAGAACCAAATGGCCTTCGAAGAAAAAGAAGTATGGGAAATGTTGCCAGTAAATAGTAATGCAATTGGATACTGGAGCTGATGTGTCGGTATTACCAATGCCTTGGTCGTTAAACAACGTAAAATTTACGAGAGCAACTTTGTGTCAGGCAGCAGGCGCGTCGATGGTTGCTGCGGGCGAATTGGACACGAAATTATTAATAAATGAAAATATCTACCATGTGTCTTTTGTCGTAGCGAAAACTCAAACACCGTTATTGGTTTAAGACGATGGATTGTCAAAATAAATGTATATGTCTATCTAGACCGAAAAGCATAAATTCCATAAAGTCGATGTGTACCCTTAAGGTGCTGGATGAAATCAGTTGTCTGCCCGAGCTTTAGAAAGAGTTTTAAAACCCAAAACAACACTATATTCCAATTATGTGATTGCAGCGAATGTCCATGGCCGACGGTTGACCGCTTTAAAATATGGCTATAATTAAATGGAGGTTACAAACCACAAAAAGTATATGGTGCTCCAAAGAAATAAGAAGCAGCGACTCGAGCAACCAAAGTGATGATAGAGCCCGGCGTTCTTGAACCATCATCATCTGTTTTTCTAGATCCCGTGGTTTACGTTACGGAAATGGATGGTTCGCTCCGGTCGGAGGCCGATTTCCGTCAATTAAATTCGGGGACTAAACCTGACCGATATCCCATGCCGGCTCTGCGAGATCTGTTAATACAGCTAGCGGGAATGATGGACTCTTTCGTGTCCGACTTACCCTATACAACAGCTCACGTTGTCGATATTATTATATAGGCCACTACTGAACACAAATTACGTATTAGGCTGCAGAAGATGTAGAAATGGCGATTAAATTTCAATCCGGAAAAAGTTCAGATAGGGATGTATGCCATTAGATTCGAATTTACAGCCTATCAAAGGCTATCCTATGCCTACTACTAGAAAACAATTGCATCAGTTTATTGGTATGGTGAATTTCTATAAACCATATCTCGCAGGGATGGCGGTTACGCAACAACCCTTGTCTAAGTTAACTGGTACCAAGATACCGTTTCGTTCTAAGGAGGAGGCTCAAGAAGCGTTTATCCTATACAAACAAATTAATAGACGCAATTCTTTTTACTTTCCCGGTAGGTAGTATGTCAATTGTCACAGTCGTGTCAGATATTGGGATAGGAGCAGTGTTACAAGCGGATGGACGTCAGGTGCAATATTTAAGTCGCACACTCACTAAGGCGGAACAAACTATACTATCACAGAAAAAGGATTATTGGCCATACAATGGGCACTAAGAAAGTTTAGTTATTTTGTCATCAGTGGACATATAGACGTCTTTAGCGACCACAAAGCACTAGTGCATTGGAGATCACTGGGTATTGTGAAGAAACGGGTACTCCGTGACATTGAAGAGATCGAAGAATACGATGTATCAATTCATCAGAGATTCGGCAACGAGAATGTGACAGCCAATGCACTCAGCAGAATTTCCGCTGTGCGAGTTTCGTCACTTATCAAAGTCTCTGCAGAACAGGGAAACGATGCCACGTGCCAGGAAATATTCAATCAGTTAAAAAGCGGCACAGCCGTGTCAGCACCATATAACCTGAAAAACAGCCTATTGATACGAAAAGAAGGACAAAAAGTGCAATTGTTTTTTCCGGAGTCTATACGAACAGAATTGGTTGCCTTCTGGAGTGAAACGTTGGGATATCCCGATGCCGGGCGACTAATTGAGACATTGCAGTCGCGATTATATTGGCCTTGTATGTCCAAATAAATTCGTAGTTATTGTCAACTGTGCACTACATGTCAGCGTTGTAATCCACAAAAAAGGGAAATTTTCACCCCGATTGCTTTCAATGCCATTGCACGGAACCAGTTTCTGCATATTGACCTGATAGCTCCACTGTCGGTAGCTCGTGGCTGGGTAGCCTTTGTTTTCCATGATCGATGAGTTTACCCGATATGTCGAGCTTATACCACCGAAGAAAAGCGCAACAGAGAAGATTTTAAAGTGCTCAGAAGAGCGATGGCTCAGTCGATTTGGTGCACCACAAGTTATTGTTATCGACAAGGGTGCACAGTTCGAGTCGAGAGAGTTTAATCCATTGTTCAAGAACGTTGACATAAAGCATTCCCGCGCAGCACCTACCACCCGCAGACCAAGGCGACGTCTGAGCGAGCACACCGGACGATGAAATAGGTATTGCGTTGTTGGTGCCACGAGAGCCCGAGATCCTGAAGAGACAAATTACATTTGGTCGAGCGGGCCATGCGATTTACAGTAACAAAAACTACAGGATTCGCTCCAAAAACCAGATCTATGGAGGGCATATCAGACTGCCAGGCGAACCCGTAATCCCATGTTCCCATGAGCGCTGCACCATAGCGGATATTCAGGAGCTCCTAAAACAGTTAGCTGAATATGTAGACGCCACACAGCAACAAGCCTATGCAAAAAGACCTACACGCACCCACCTAAGGGTCGGCGACTATGCCATGAACGCGAATGTCGAGTCCATGGCATAGCAGGCTGTTAATGATTTTCCGTATTGTGTGGAAAGGGTGGACGCAGAGCACAATACAGTTGTTGTTAACATGCCCGATGGGCCACGAGCTGTGCAGGATGTGCAAGTAACCTCATACTGGAATCCTTTAAATGCAATAAGCGTTCGTTAACAGAGTTCGGTGTTCATAATATATAAAAGACTGACCGAATAGTACTGGTCGGTCCGTAAATTTGACTCGTGATTAATTTTTCGTGATGTTTAGCTGGATATGGCCTAAACCAAACAGAGCAAATAAGTCAATTTATGAAGCTGTTCAGACACTCAGTTATAGTCGGTGATCTCCTAGAGATCGCTGCTTAAATTGTGTTTCATTTGAAAATGTTGCATTAGATGCTTAGTGAAATATGAAGAAGACTCAAAGGAAGATTTTCAACTTGATCTTCGATTTCGGACCAACATTTTCTATTTCGACCGTTTTAAAGACATTAAGCTTCCGGCTGGACTGGGTGTTACCTTACTTTTAAGCTATATTGGCCATAACAGTGTTGTTTAGATGTTTAGTTTGCCTTACTTCTTGGTGATGTTTAGGTAAATACACTTATAGTAATTTGCTTCTTCTAAAAAATCTGTAATAATTTGTGTGCTTAAATTATTTTTGTCGTTATTTTTTAAAATTCTTGTTATTCTGTTTCTCTTCTTATGGTTATATTAGAGTGAAACATTAGTTACTAGTGGCTTTTGTATTGTAGTGAATAATGATACGTATTATACCATTTCTTGAGTACAGTTATTGGCACTTTTGAATTCATCCTTCTTTTCTACCAACCGAACACCATAAGTACTTTAAGGAAAGAAAACTGCTATCGATTTTTGCTCCGAATAATGTTGCGCCTACCTCAGCATTGCCTGCATCGAAAACACATTTCAACAAAATGAAAGCAATGACACATAATTGTAGAACACTGGAACCAGTTGCAAGAGGTATTAAAAGGTTGCTACTATTGCTAGTACGGGCCAAAGTACCATTTTAACAGGCTTCAGGTAACAAAATTATCGGCTTTGACGCCATCATTTATTTATTTCACATTTCAAATTACAAATATATTGTATACGTTTAGGAGAAAAATTTGATCATTTAAAGTATATATACTTAATAAATGAGGTCTGTGAGCTTGATGCAAACACCAATCTCACAGCGTAGTTAAACTACCATCAGTCACACATACTGACCTATTTCGTCTTCCAATAATTATCATCAGAGCCTGGCGACAAACTGGCTAGTGAAGATCAATGCATGTGTAAGTTATTGAAAATCATATATGCGATTCTCGCCTCTAGCAGTCTCGCATACATTGCATTTGACTGGAAATGTTGGCTGCACATTTTCTGTGCAGTCACGACCATTAGCTTTTTGCAGCTTGTGCCACATATATAGGTAATACAGTTTAACAATCTTTCATTGCGCGGCCGGTGACAGCAATTATTTAAATCAAGTTTACGAGCCTCATATAAACACCAGTCTCACTCTATCTCATATATTGTTGTGTTTCGGACTTCCATGGTCATCATCTACTGATTTATGCAGAATCTTGCCATAAAGCTTCAATTCAATATCACTTATCATGGTTGCAATCTGTTTGTTCTATAATGCTTGATCGTGGGTGGCTAGGTAGAAAGTGATGCCAAATAGGCTCCACCTTTAGTAACGTTTAATAAAAGGAATAAGTTAGTGTATAATTGCGAATCGCGAATTTGTAGCAGTACATGAACGCAAGACTCCGAAGCAAAGGCGCTCTATTTCGAGTCCCGGTCGCGGCCTCACGTGTTCCCAATAAGAAAGAAACAGGTCTACTTGATAAATTACCATTGCAACCTCCTGTGATGTTTAATTTATATTGGCTATATATATATAAAGCTTAATGACTGACTTTATTTAATTTAATAGATTTTGAAACTTTCGTTAGTGTGCAAACTTGTTTTCTGAATTTCGTAATAATCTTATATATATATATATATATATATATATATTTGGACAAAGCTTTGGCTTAATATTCAGTGCCTTAGTTTATGTTAGTGTTTGTTACTTTTGCATTTAAATTTCTGACTATTCGATATCGGCAATCACTAGATGCTAAATGCGAGCAACGTCACGCCTAGTGAACGCCGTTTTCCTGCATTATGTGAGCAAGATCGATGCTCTACCGATACATCACTAGCTGAAACTGCTGGATTACGTACTGCAGGCACATCACCACAAGATTCGGCGAAAAATAGCCACAAAAAGCAAAATGAGACAATTTGGTAAGTTTGTTGTAGCAAGTTTCTCAATGATAAATATATTCTTTAACTGTTTTAACCTGAAATACGTTTACTAGGCCATCCTATGGATTAATCGTAACAACAATAACTAATCATTTAAAAACTGTTTCTTCACTCTTAAATAACAATGGAGTAGGTATTTTCTTAATATCCATAGTTACGTGCATTCTGTAAAAGATAACTTGAAATGAAATATTTTAGTTAATTTTTCCTTCTTCAATATCGTATTCAATTTAGAACTTCCATGGCACGTGTAGTCAGCTGTATAACTACACAAAATAATCCGGAACTCGATCGCCGATCGCTGCCGTTTTGGTTTCCACTTATACACAGTATTACACCATCGTAATATTCTGCTGAATCACTGCTGCACAACAATGAAATTCAATTAAACAAACATTGGTTGCGCGGGCGATGATAACATTTAATATATTCGATAATAGTAAATGTTATCACCGCCCGAGAAACCAATGGTCGTTTAAATATATAAATGTTCATTTAAAAACCACTTCCTCATCTAGTGTAGTGTCTTTTTTGAAATGTGTTTTCGGAGTGCCAGCTTCATATTTTCCAATGCCGCGTTTTGCATACGCGGGTAGTAGCTTTGCACGGACAGTTTCACAAAGATCCGATTGATCACAATTTACAATTTTGTTTTGTCTTGATTATGCTGAGTTTGTATTCGTCCCAATGATAGAACCGCATTTCCATTGGGACGAATACAAACTCAACCCGATGAAAGACAAAACAAAATTAGAAATTGTGATCAAACGGATCTTTGTGAAACTGTCCATGCAAAGCTACTACCCGCGTACGAAAAACGCGGCATTGGAAAATAGTGTAGTTTCTGTTCAATAATGACAGATTATGGATGGTTAGTTGGGACTTTGGGTCTAAATGGATGTTATATGTGCCCCACCTAAATGAAAAATAGATTAACCAAGTTACATTAGTTAGTATATAACTGAAAATTGTGTGCAATGTAGTGTGCGGCAGGATGGCTCAGTGCTTAGAGCACCAGATTCCGAAGCAGACGTGCCCAGTTTCGAGTCCTGTCCGCAGCAAATTCTGGCCAGTACATGGTGAGTTCCCAATAAGGAAGAAACCGGTCTACTGGATGAATTGCCTTTTCTGTACTATACAATTCTTAGTTTATACTGACATATGTAAATAATTAATTGGTCAGGTGATTATATCATGACCGCAACCGTGGTTATAATAATTGTATTCACCGCTCGCGCAACCAATGATCGTTTAATTCATTCAGTAGACAGATTATGGATGGTTAGTTGGAACTTTGGGTCTAAATGGATGTTATATGTGCCCCACCTAAAAGAGAAAATAACTTACCGAATTGCATTAGTTAGTATATAACTGAAAATTGTGTGTAGTGTAGTGTGCAGCAGTGGTTAGCGCACCATATTCCGGAGATTATACATTGTGGAGCAGCCAAATAGAATTGATCGGCTAGTAAATTTTGCCTCTGTTTAATATCTTCTGGCGCTCAGTTAGCAATGATCTCAACCAAGCCAAGTGAATAAATCCATTTACAAAATTGTCCAGGCGTTGGGAGCTATGGCGAGCCATTTTCAATGTCTCCATAGCACAAACGAGGACCGACAGTATACTGGATTTATATGTCGTGGAGTCGGAGCTTAGTGAAATGCAGCAAAAATTACTGCTTTGTTTTCATTGTAAAACGTAGCTGAAACAAAGATCGCAAGTCTGGTATTCTCAGAATAATTCAATTCATATTGTGTCAACAAGGATCCTGTGCAGCTGGATTCAAGTTGGTTGTAGCGATCGTTTTTTAAATGCTTGTCTTCAGATCGTACTACTAAACACTTTCTGTGTGCAATTAATAGCTCTTTCAAGCTAGTCTTCATTTTGCATCAGCAAACATGCCGAGCTTATTCGAGTGCGGCACTACCGATCTTTAATTCGAGATGCTCTGTTGACTCCAACAAAGTCTGCAATGCTAGAATAATTGAACAAGTTAGGACCAATGAAACATTCATATCGATCGCTCGATCATTACTATTGCAAATATTGGCCGAGTTGTCTGTTTAACAAGTGTTGAGGAACTCAACGATTTTTACCGGACGCTACCACTACGTATAGCCCGTGATAACATCTTGCGCGACAGGAGTTAAAGTGACAGAATTGTATTTATAAACAACAATAGTGGGTCACTCATATGTGGTGCAAATCGAGAGTGCCGCGGAGTGCATGCATTTGATCCACACATTGTTTTCATAGTTGCAGAACTGCCCGAAATGATCTTGTCTTAAACAGTTATTTATTGCACAGGTGGTGGTAACAATTCTTTAAATCAAGTTTGCGAGCTTGAGGTAAACACCAAACCCATTATATTTAACCATTCGTCGAACAACATAACAAAACTACCGCCAGTCCCACGCACTGATGTGCTTCGACCTTCCATGATCATCAACATAGTACGACAGCAAACTGTCTAGCGAGGATCAATCATTATTGCATATATATGGAAAGCAAAAATTAGACCATGCGGCTCTCACGGGATTGGCGTTACTTCAAGCTCGCATACTTAATTTAGATAATTGTTACCACCACACGCGCAACCAGTTATTGTTTAATTGATTTGTCTATATATATATATATATATATATATATATATATATATATATAAATATATATATGGCGAAAGCTACAAACAGCGAATTTTCGTAACTGCGTAGGAATTGTGCAGCCGACATTTCCAGTCACGTTCAATGTATGCAAGACTATTAGATGTGAGAGCCGTATATATATGCAATGCGGTTTAATTCTCGATAGTCAGTTTTCCGTCGTACTTTGATGATGATCATGGAAGGTCGAAACGCATCAGTGCATGCGACTGGTGGTAGTTTTATTATGCTATTCGACTACTGGTTAAATACAATTGGATTGGTGTTTACTTGAAGCTCGCAAACTTTGTTTTAAGAATTGATCTTGTTTTTTTCTCGTTCTTCACGTTAAATTCTGACATTAATTGCAATGAGCACCTTTGATGCATCAGAAATCACTCCGATACCAGTAATATTTCGCAGATTGCTAATTTTACTATATTGTGCATGAATGGGATTTCAGTCGGATTCTAACTACCAAAGATCTATAAGACAATAGAGCATCCGTGGTACGTTCTCGCCTACTGAACAGAGACAAGCCATCATTTGTTTATTATGTTTCTATCAATTTGAATTGGATGACATGGCATTGTTCAATCTACATTTTTTGTCGCTACGGTTAGTGGCCATATACCGTTCGTGGTGTAGGGAATCCTATTTTCCCATAATCAGATTAGGAATAGTTGTGTGACTGATAATAATAATAATAATAATAATAATAATAACAATAATAATAATAATAAATTTATTTGGCAACAAAGGCCAACAGGCCCAACATTTGAAATGATGAGGTACAAATCAAAAGTAGGATATGTAAAGTTGAATGAAATTGTGACTAGCAAAGTATATAACCATAGGGGAGGAGGGAGTTGAGAAAGAGAAGTCCTTTCATCAACGTCGCGATAGTTCGTTCTGATGGAATGGATTCCATTGGTCTAGGAAGCATCGACTAGATAGAAAAGTCTGTACGCCAGTTTCGCGTGCACGGATCATTGACTTCAGTTGAGCGAGGTTGCGGCTGATGGAAAATTTGGAGGAACCAGCGTTCGATGAATGACAGATGGTACAGTAGGCTGTTTGAGTTTCCCATTATTTGCTGAAACAAAAAGAAGAGATTGACTAGAGCATTTTGTGACATAGCAATCAATATTTGGATGTGGTAGAGCGAAAATGAGAATAGAAATGGTATCGGTTAGTCCTTATTTGAGTTTGAGAATCAGAGGCGAATAGTTGAAAGAAGGGGCTAGCCAGAAGAGACTTCACGCTCCGAAAATGGATAGACAGAAGTGTTATGAGTTATGGAGGAACCAGTTTCGCTTCCAATCAGACGTCTCGCATAGGAATTTGTTAAAGAAGTGATTGTGAGCCGCCTTTTTAAAATCGTGATGGGATAGGAGCTTTATTTCATCGGGAAGGGCGTTGAATACACTTGTGGCTTTGGAAATCATGAATCATCGTAGGTTCTCAGCGTCTCCGTTGTCAAGCATCTCAGAAGGCGGAGTGGGAATGGAGAAGGAGTCTAGAAGATAATTTAGATAATTGTCGGCAAAGCTGGAGTCGTCCGACCGAGAGAAGTTTATGTATGAGGTATTGGACTTTTGTAGTTATTGGTGTTTGATGACTGTGAACTTTTTCCAGCAAATGTGATCAAATTTGAAGTGTTTCTCAGAGGTGAGATCAGACGAGAAATCTAGAAAATCTAAAAATAAAAACAAAATGAAACTCGATCTCAGTTCAAAATTAAGGAATTATAGATATCCACGAACCTGATGAGCCTGATTTCGTTGTCAAGATTTGTCCGGAGCTACCTTTGTTTAGCTTTGTGATTAATTCATTGGAGGAAATTCTGCCAGACAAGGCCAGAAGAAGACTTTTTAGACAATCACTATCAAATTGACTGTTTACGTTTGCCTGATGTGGGGTGCTTATACGGAACCTAGTATGTGCCAAACGACAGTGGGAAGCTCTCCAATCAAGTAGGGTTGAGTAGCAGAAATAATAGACTAGACTTTGCTAGGAAAGGAGAAGAATCGTCTTTTCCGGTGTGCTTGACTTAAATGAGACACTGTAAAGAGCTCAAAGCAATTATTTTTTCTGTACTTTTGGAGCTCACCATCCATTAGTATTGACTGGCTTTCGACGCAAGAGCTCTCACATGCCAAGAGCTAACAGGCATTACATTGTTTAGGCTTAAGCATCACACTCTGACCAGCAATGGCGTCTTAAAGATCACCGTGCATTTTTTCGAACGTGTTGAGCTCCAGTTCAAAGAAGGTTGTGTCGCCAGTTGCGTTTCTCCAGCAATACTTACAGCTTTCGCGTGAGTCCACCACTTTTTACTTCTACAGATGGAGAAGTGAGGTACATAAATGAAGTTTTAAACTTAACCATTTTAATGTAATTTTCTTTTAGTTCGCGACCATATGTCTTCTTCCAGAATCTAGTTAAGCTATGAATCAAAGTTGAACAAGATAAATAATTACTACATTTTGGATATACTGGACTAACAGGTGTTCAGAAATTGTAATTCTCAATTTCGGTGAACTATAGCATAAATTGATATCAATCAGGTTGGTATTATGTACCGACTCGGAAACAATAGTGTTAGTACCATGTACCTTTTCGGTACAATATTGTTGGTATCGATTACTAACACAATAGCCATAGTGTTAGTATCCTTTGCAGACTCGGTATATATATTTTATAGAGTGAGTTAGCGTTGATGTCGCATTGTCGAGACTTTATATAATGTTAGCTTAACTACTGCAGGTTTACACATTCGTCTAGGAGATTGTACGTCCTATTATTCCACATTCTTTGACCAAATATATAGTGGTTAAAGGGCGTAATACCGGCTCCTACTGATGAGTCGCCAGTAAGCACGAAACGAATGTGCATGAGATTATACTTTCCGTTCATGCTGCCTTTGGTTTATCCTTCTGGTCACAACTGAACTAATTTGTTACTAGGTTCGCAACCCCTAATGCATACTTGCATATTTATTAGTTCTCCGCATCAAACAGCATATAACTGTTAAATAATTACTTGTTAATATGTAAGAACGACGCAATACGATTTCTTCTGCCTGTTTCCAATATGAAAACTAACGAACAAGCCCGATTAAACATAGGAGCAATTCAACCTTGTTTCATTAGCAGTTAGAGTTATTATATCACAGAAGTTTCTCCTGCACTCAGTATTTTGCTTTTTAGTGTTTGTTAGTGTTCTGAATCACAGTAACAAGCACAGCAAACGGGCAGAATGATTAGACAAGTCAGAAGAAAGAGTTGCCTAAAATATTAGGCTTTATTCATCATATAATGCAGATATACATGCTAAAAGACAAAACAAAACATGTTAGTATACGAACGGTGTTAATATAAATGTGTGTACAAATAAACAATCATATCATTCTCCTCCACTGCGATTTGTAGCGTAGCGTCAGAGTCGGAACAAGACTGTTATAGTAACAATTCAAAGAGGATTGAGAAAACATAGTATTTAAACATTTCCACTTCGTAAGTTATAAGGATGAACACGTTGTTGTTGATTGATAAGGTTTTCGAGATTCTCTGATAGGTCACGAGCATTTGAGTTATCCGTAGATTCACCATTTGCCTTAACATTATCAATATCGGTATCGTCATTATAGGAGGTTTGTTCATCAGCAACAACCGGTTCATTTTCACAGAGTCCCATATTAGTTCCAGCTTCATTCATCAGTGCGTCGGAGCCTTTCGGGGCTAATTGACGGATAGATACTGTATCTTCTCTTCCATCAGAAAACGAACATGCGCATAGTTAGGATTGCAATGAATTAGTTCAACTTCTTCCACAGAGGGGTCATATTTAGAAACTCTAGCTTTCTTCTTGAGTAAAACTTTGCCAGGAACAGTAAGCCAGGTTGGGAGTGTGGTACCAAAAGTCGACCTTCTATTGTGTCGAAAAAGACGCTCGTGAAGAGTTTCGTTGGTAGATGTGCACAATAATGAATGGATTGAATGTAATGCGTCCGGCAGCACGCATTCCCAGTTTTCAACTGAAAGCCTTTTTGATCTGAGGGCGAGAAGGATCGATTTCCATAAGGTACCATTCATTCTTTCTACCTGTCCATTTCCTTTGGGATTATAAGGAGTCGTTCTACTCGAAGCTATACCTTTTTCCCAAAGAAAATTTTGTACCTCGGTCGACATGAAGGAAGAACCTCTGTCTAAGTGAATGTACGAAGGCATCCCAAACATTGCGAATATTTGACACAGGTGAAGTATGACGGTGTGACTGCTAAGGTCAGGACAAGCCAATGCAAAGGGAAATCGAGAATATTCATCGATGACCGTCAGTAGATAACGATTACGAGTTGATGAAGGAAGAGGTCCTTTAAAATCGATAGATAACCGCTCAAACGTTTGGGTAGCTTTGATTAATTGGCCTTGAATTGCCGAAGGAAATCTGGGCTTGATTTTAGAGCACACTTCACAACTCAAGGTCATTTTTCGAATTTCATCAATAGAATATGGTAAATTACGAGATTTCACAAAGTGGAGCATACGAGAAATTCCAGGATGACAAAGAGAATCATGTATTTGTTTAAAATCCAGTCCATTTAGAAGCGCACCACAACAGGATCGACTTAGTGCATCTGCTGCTTTGTTATCTTTTCCGGGTCTATAGACAACATCGATGCTGTAAGGTGATAATTCCATTTTCCAGCGCAAAATTTTATCGTTCTTCTCTTCCTCGATTTTGATTGCCAAAAATAAAGGAAACAGATCTTTGCTCAGTGACAAGTTTGAAATGATTACCCAAAAGTAAATTCCTCCATTTTCGAATAGCTTCAACCACGGCATAGGCTTCTTTTTCAACAGCTGAGTGATGTTTTTCAGATGGCGTCAACGTCCGAGAGAAAAACGCCACAGGTCTTCCATCTTGGTTCAAAGTGGCAGCAATAGCTACGTCCGAAGCATCAGTTTCGACGACAAACGGAATATCACAACGAATAGAAGCTAAAGTTGCTACGGCTAATTCTTTTTTAAGATCATCAAAATTTTGTTTCACAGAGACGGGCAAAGGAAAATTTCGATTATGAACGAGTGAGTGGATTTTATCGGAGAAGTTGGAGATCCACGGCGAATAATAAGCGAAAAATTCCACAATTCTTTATTGCGATTGCACATTCGACGGTGGTGGGAGATCTTGTAAAGGCTTTAATCGGTCAGGATCAAGTTTAATTTTTCCATTCGATATTTGAAAACCAAGAAGAGTAATTTCTTTAGCTGCGAAAATGCTCTTTGATTCATTTAAGTCAATCCATATTTTTTAGCGGC